>LBNU01011567.1:246079-280320 GCA_014162995.1 Artemisia annua | reverse complement strand
GGTGCAAATTAAGCAAGTAAATTAAGCAAGTAACAGAGCTTGGACATGCAAAATGAAAAGCTTGTATGAAATCTTCACTATACAACATGTGATATAAACTATAAAAACTAAAATGCTAAAAACTAACTAGAAAACTAACCACCTCAAAATGAGGATTGAGGGGGTATCTTAAGGATCCATGGGTGGGTTCCTTTTACATCAAAGCCCCTAAATTCTTAATAGTTCATGAAATGACACATAAAACTGTTCAATTACTACTAATAACTTCTCTAAAAGGTAAAACTTATAGTCCTGACTTGAGAAAGGTGTGACGAGTCTTCAAAAGTCTCAATGATAAAAGTGATCACTGCTCGAATTTGGGAAGCTTATATACAGGACTCTTTATTCTTCATTAAGCATTGTCTTTCATATTCTCAAAGCCTTAAGTAATGGAAAACTTCTCACTTGCTTCTTTGAGTGATTATCACTTTGACTCGGCGCTGACTCTTTCCACATCGTCGTGCTCATTGGGCTTTTAGGATGCTTTTGTGATTTTAGCAATATGCCTACCTGCACAGTCATAAAACAAAAACCGAATATCTTTGCTTGAACGTCTAGTTTTTGTCTAAATAGTCTATTAATGGTGAATAAAAGATATGTGAATAAGCACATATCACTTGTAGATCATGAATTGGCTGTTTGGGATAATGAACTGTAAGCTACTGATTGTTGCTACTGAAGCAGTGATGGTTTCTGCTGAAATAGGATCAAATAGCTTCTCATTGTTCCTGCTGAAGTTGTTACAATTGCTTCTCATGGTTTCTACTGAAGTGGAACAAATGTGTCATACATTATTTCTACTGAAGTAAACTACAAACAAGTGCAACAAACGATAAATTCAAGATTGATTCATTCATTCAAGAACAGAGTTACAGCTTACAAACAAGTTCAAAAGTAAAGCCTATTCTATTACATATTCAACTACACTATGTCTAACTAGTCCATCATCAGTATCAAAAGTGGTAGATATGCATGTCCGGTATGATGAAGAAGCTGAAGATGAAAATGGAAAGATGGATTGATGAAAACGATGATGAAGATGCTCAAGAACACATCACATTTACAACTGTTCCATCTTTCCCTTCCCTTTGTCATCTCCCTTACCTTCTGAAGCAGGAAGACCAAGAACCACCTCTCTTGATTTTGGAAGTGGAGGGTTAGTCTTCCTAGACCTTGTTTGTGGTCTCTCAGGTGTGGAAGGAGGAAGAAAGGAGGGATCTTCATATTCATCCTCGGAAGATTCCTCATCCAAGGTAAAGAGAAAAGGAGAGACTAGGTCTCTATCTGAAGCAGGATAACCTATCCAAGGGTTTGAATCGTCAGAAGAATCAGAACCAGCAGGAATGGGGGATTGACTTGGTTCCCCCATCTCATGCTTTCTTTTGCCTCCTTGGTTTGTAGCTACTGGATGTGTACTGGGTCGTTTAATGGGTGGAAAGTATGTGTTCCAACCATCACTAGATGATGATGAGGAGGAGGAAGAGGTTAGATCGATAATCTCAGTTTTGGAAGACATGGTTTGGGATAAATTTGAGGAATGAGGGTTGATGAAAGTTTGGATCTGTTTTATAGACAAAAGTCAAAGTCAACAGCGTTTAATGATAGTTAGGTGGGAACAGATATTTAGTATCATACTACTGTAGCCCATTCTACGGATTGCATGGTTCCTGCGGAAACCAGTTCCTGCTGATAGGAGTTTTTGCTGATTGTGGTATCTGCTGATAAAATTATTCTATCTTTTCAGAGGTATCTACAATATGTATACATTTATGAATGACTGTCTATGAAAGAAAAGTTCAGAGTTTTATTCATGTTCATAAAAAGGAAGATACATTGATCCTATCATCTAAACAAAACACAGTTTAAAACCTAATCTATCTTCCTTTTGCCTTTACCCTTGGGTTCAGAAGTGCCTTCACCATCTCTCATGTTCTTCAGCACTTTCTCCACATCTTTGGACTTTGTCTCAGGGGTCCATAGCCTCTTACAAACAAGCCCCAATACTTGGGGAGGTGGTTTTTCCAATCTCTTGTGCTCTTGAGGAACTGGAATAAGCCTCATCCCAGCCACAACACGCTCCATCTCCTCTGAAAGAAGCTTTGAAAGAGGTGGACGTTCAGAAGGTCCTTCGGTGACATCCTCATAGAACAATAATTCAGAGGTATCTGACTCAGAGGTATCTGACTCAGAGGTATCTGAGTCAGAGGATGGAAAAGGTAGAGGTGGTGCTGGTGGTGCTGGTGGAGGAGGAGGATCTGGTACATCATGTCGACGTTTGCGTGCCTCTTCTTTGGTTCTCCAACCACCGATTCTTCTCACTGGCATTGTATGTGGTGGTGGAATAGGCATTGGTTGTGGTGGTGGAGTTGGATCATTGTGCTCTGATGAATCTGAATCAGAAGATATGTATATAAAGTTCATGGTGTAATTTTGGGTGTAAAAGTGGTTATTCAATGGTTGATTGTGATTAAAGTATGATTTAGAGGTATTTATAACTGATTGGGCTTTTAAGACGTTTTATGAAGCGTCAGTTCCAAAAGGTGGGAGTGGATGACAGCCTGTTATTGTTACTGCGGATAGACCGTGGGATTCTACGGATTGACTTATCAATCTGCTGATGGGTAAAAAGTGTGTTTATTTTGGGTAAGTTATAAAGTCAAAATTAGTCAAACGATTCTCTAAAGATTCGTTGTCAACTAACCCCCACGATTATTGGTAACTTCCTTATATAACCAATCGTGTGTATCCCACTCCAAAATAACTGAATCCCACTCGTTATAAATTCAAACCCATTTCTAACCTCTCAAGATCATTTCTTTCTCATAATTTCACTATGGCAAACCTTGTGTTTAAAAGTGAACATAACCTAATTGCTTTTCTGGGTAAAGTTAAAGGAAAAGAAGTGTTTGAACCGATGGTAGATTTCTTGAAAAGGTCTAACCTTCACTTTGCTCTGACACATTGTCCGGATCTAGTGTATGAATCTTTGGTCACACAATTTTGGAATTCGGCTGTGGTAGCAGAAGCTGAGACTGAAATTGTTGCTTGGATTGATGGGAAAAAGTATGTGGTCACTGAGTCATTGATCCGCAGCAAACTTCAATTAAAAGATGCGGATGGTGAATATCATAAAGATAAGTCTGTGATACTTCCAGCGTTAAGAGCTATTGGTTATCAAGGGGATGGCAAGGTGTGGTACAAGAGGCTCTTTTGCCCAAAATGGAAGTTTCTGGTGCATACCTTGTTGAAGTGCATGAGTAATAAGACAGGAGGTCTGGATCAATTCTCTACTCATGTGGCGTGTGCTGTTGCTAATATCTCCAAGGGTACCAATTTTAATTTTTCTAGATATATTTTTAGGGCCATGATTAGTAATATTCAGGCTGTTAAAAATAAATTTTATATGTACCCTAGGTTTCTTCAAATCATTATAGGTATTGAAACAGTAGATAGAACACACACACCTGTTAATGAAATAGCTTCTAAAGTGTTTTCAAACATGGAGAGTGGTTTTTCTGGCACCCATTGGCCTCTACCTCCAGCTATGTTGCCCACTGGTGACAATGCTGTTGCAGCTGAAGGTGGTAATCCACCTAGTCCTCATGCTGCTGAAGGTGCTATTCCACCTATTCCTGAAACTGCTGATGCAAATGCATCCGCCGCTAAGGATGCTGCTGGTACATCACATGCTGCTGAGGCTTCAACCTCAGTGGCTGCTGATGAATAGCAGGTGGTTTCTCCTAGGCCTATTGCTCCTGATGAGCATTCTGCTGATCCTCTGGAACCAGCCACTAATGCTGGTGAAGGATCTGCTGACCCTAGGAATGTAGAACAGACACCCATGATTGACCAATTTGGTGACCTAGATGAGTTCTTTGACACATTTGCTACTGAACCTAATACTGAGACTCCAATATTCACTGCACCTCAGACTTCTAGCCCAGCTAGAGAGGTCTTGATTGATACCACCACTACTGGTGATGATGTTCATATGTCTCCTAATAGGTCCAATGAAGCTCCACAAACCTCTGGTAAACCAGATGGAACAGCTGAGGACCCCATTTCACTAACCACTGTCTATGAGTTGCTAAACAGGTATGTTGCACAAGTTGGTGACTTGGAAAGAGAGTTAAAGCAGACCAAAACAAATCTTGGGGGTCAAATAAGTGAACTGACAGAGAGAGTCAAGGTTTTGGAAGCTCAACTGGGAAACACAAAGAAAAGAAAATTTGTGGTTGATTCAGAGGATGAGTTGGAGGTTCCTGCTGAGACTGCAGCAAAGGGATCTGCCTCTCTTGATCCTCTTCATATGTTGGCTGAAGCTACAGAGGTTGAACTTTCTCCATCTCCAAAACCTGCAACTGCTGACACTCCTAAGGTGCTGAGTCCAAGTATAGGTCCAAAAGAGCAGTCTGGTACTACTGATGCAGATATTCAATTCATGGATATTGATCATGCTGATAGTTCTGTCAAGTTGTCTTCTCCTGCTCATCTTGACACTTCTGACTACGTTTCTGCATCTGCTGAGCCTGCAAAGCCTTCTTCTCCAAAGATTCATGATGTTGCACCTTCTTCTGCTGATAAGTTGTTTGAAGCTACTGAACAAGCTCAAATTCCTGTGGTAGATCAGGATCTTGGTGCAGATGAGATCACTAAGGAGGAAGTACTTGCCCAAGAGAGACTCTTTGCAATACATGAGGAGTTTCAGAAGAGTCAAGCTTTGGCTGAACAAGAACAGGCAAAGCTAAATGCAGAGGTTGAAAGAGTACAGGCTACTTATGTGTCTACCTTACCACCTGAAAGAAGAAAAGAGCTGGATGCCATGGCAGCTGAGTTTGATGAGAATGACTGGATGAATATTGGAGCTCAAATTGCTTCCAATGCTTCTCTTACTAGGGATCTAATGGGTGATAATGCTACCACTGATGACATTGTTTCCTTGCTAAGGAAGAAGAAAAAAGAAGAGGAAGCAAAGAAAACCAAAGCTAAATTGGCTAAACCTCCTACTCAAGCTGAAATCACTCATACTATGAGAGTGGTGGTGAAAAATATGAGTCCAGCTGTGTTTAATTCTGGATGGAGTAAAGCTAAGGTTTGGAATATGCCTCATGAGAAACTGGTGCGTGCTTATAACTACATTATGTCTATAAGCCAGAAGAGTTATGTTCAGCAAACACTTGAGGAACCACCTTCTAAAAGGATGAAGTCTACACATGAGACTCCTGCTGATACACCTCATTCTGCTGAATCTTCTGGTCTATCTGATAAGGGAAAGGCTCCTATGGTTCATACAGGACCAGTTACTAGGCAAAGAACAAAGAAGCAAATTATGGAGGATTTATTAAGTGAGGAAGCTATACAGAGGATGCTAGAAGATGACAAGGCTGATCTTACAAGGGCAACAGAGGCTAGAGCTACTATTGATGTGCCTAAGGATGCTGATACGTCAGTATCTGTTCCTGCTGAAACACCTTCAGCAGTTCCAGATCCTGCTCAGACATCTTCAGCAGTTCCAGATCCTACGGACCAATCTGTTCCTGTTGAAGCATCCACAGATGTTCCTGCTGACCCTTCAGTACCTGACTCAACTCAAGTTAAATCTGAGCCAGATACTACTGATGCATCTTCTACTGCCACAAGAAGAAAGACTCAGGGCAGGAAGAGACCTCCTACTAGTTTGGTTACTCCCTTAGATGATTCTGAATATATTGAGGTTGAGGAAGATGATGGTGAAGATCCTATTCCTCATGTTCCTTTGGTTAGTTGGGAGGTTCAACCAATTCAATACAAGGATCAGGGCATCAATGTTATCCACAGAGCAGATGGGACAGTTAAATATTTCTCTTTTATGAGTGAAATTTTAACTTTTGTGGATAGACAGGATCTGCTGAATTTGTATTCTTGGGTTACCTCCTTTTATAAGAACAAACAACCTACTGGGAGTGGTATGTATTTGAGAGGAGATTTGACTGTATTATTTGATTCCAATTTTCATCTTAGTAGAGGCTTTGATGTTTGGATGGGACAGTCAAGATGGGAGGTTTCTAATTGGAAATTTTATCCTCTACCCAATGTTCATGTGGTGTCTACTGATGCTGGCAAGGTTCTCTACATGTGTGCTGAGATTACCTATCCCATCTCTCTAAGGATTCTGAATCAAATGTTGGAGATGAAGCTGCTAGTTCCTTGTGATGTATGTGGCAATGACATGACTCATGCTGAGCAATTGGTTAAAGCTATAAGGAGTAGTATTCAGTTCAAAATGGGTATGAAAGCACAGCATGGAGTCACCATTGATACTTCTTTGGGGTAATTGTTGTATGTTTTTATTTTTATTCTTAGTAAAAAAAATGTGTTTATTGTACTATCAGTGTTTGTAGATTTGTTGTATAATCACTCTATTGATGGTTTTCAACTCACCAGATGTGACTTGTGTCCATCAAAGAGTTGGCTAGTCTAAAGGGTACAGCTTTGGTAAAGACACATCAAATCTGTTGATAGCTGTAATGGTTTGCTCAAAACCATAGGGTATTCAACTCACCCATGCTTCATTGCTGAGAGTTGAATGGTCATCAATTCACCATGGATCTTATTCTGTGAAAATACAAAGAATTGACTAGCCCATAAGTATATGGCTTGTGGTAAAGGCAGTGGAAATCCATATTGGTTATCAATTCACCAAGGATGTTTCCTTTAAGAATTGGCTAGTCCTGAGCAAACGGCTACAGGTAAAGACAACTCAAATCCGTTTATAGTTGATGATTTACTAAAAATCATATGGTTATCAGTGTACCATGGTTTTCGAACTTAAACATTTGGCTACTCCAGTAGTGATGGCTATTGGTAAAGAGACATCAAATCCATTATTTTCAATGATTCACCTCTCACAGGAGTTAACACACCTGGATGTGATGAGAATAGTATGAAACTAATATGTTTTGATGTATCTAATGTCATATGTTGCTGCAAAGATATGGTGTTTCAAGCTTATTCATCATAGAGATGTTCTCTTTTTGGTTCTTTGCTGATGATGTTTGAAGACAATCCTCTTTCAATTTTTGTGATTACTGATCTATCAAGGAATCTTGAACTTAACTCTGTCAAATTCAAGATTAGGGGAGGATTGTTGGGAATTCTGCTAAGTGAGAATTCTACTGATGGTTACTGCTGACGGAATCTGCTGAAGACACAGATTCTGCTGAAGATATGATACTGCTGAAGACATAGTTTCAGCAATTTTAGTTTCTACGGACATAGTAAAACCGCGCATTATGTAATGTAGTTAGGATATGCATGAGTTATATTAGGAAAAGATAATGCATATCATTTAAAGTTTATAGAATATACGTTTCTTGAGAAACGGTTTAGGTTAGAGTTCCTTCTCTATAAAAGGAACACAAGTTTATGTTCAATGTAACGAACAAGTTTACAAGTTATTAATATAAAATCCATAGAGGATTAAACGTTCTTAGTATTCATTGTTTATGTTTGTATTTGTTTTCCGCATTAGAATACAAGCTTTGGAGATTCTCTATTAGAGTGTTTGTGATTACATAGACACTGCTAACGATCAACGAGAGCTACAAGATCTATCAAGGATACATAGATTTAACAAGTATACCAAAGTGATTACAATGAAAGAACAAATGATTTCAGAGATAACTCTCTTGGCTCGTTCTCCTACCCCCTGTCACAGTAATAGAATCACAACCAAACCTTCATATGATGAACTTGGTATGAGTTCACCAATACCACTTTTGTATACTTTCCCTACTTCTCTTGGATGTTGCCCCCCTTTCTCTGGTTTCGTACCTCATCTTATATAGACTTTATTTGACCTAATACAACTCCAATGTTTAGTAAATGAGGACAAATGATCGGGCTCACAATGAATGCAATCAATAACTCTGCTTTGTAACTGTCAAGGTAAGTGCGCCGTACTCCGTAGAAAGTACGCCGTACTTCGTGTATATTCAATCTCATTTACCCGCCAAGCAAGTACGCCGCACACAGTCCTAAGACCGGCGTACTTGGGTCTTTCATACTTGTATATTTTCATTCCAAGTCCTTCCTTTATCGTAGTTGTTACTTTATCGTCCTTTAAGTGGTATTTCTAACTTCCTTCTCTCGTTCAATCCTGCAACCAGATTAGTACCAATTCTACACAAATAACGTGATATTCTATGTAATATAATAGATATATAATATATAATCGATGGGATAAATATGTATAATTAGAGCGTTATCAGCTATCTTGATTAAAGAAACAAACAGGGTGTGCTTGGTTCAAAGAGGGGAATGGGAATAACAAAGGTAAAGGGAATGTAATGGAATATAAAAGAATGGAATGGAGATTATCATTATCTTTGATAGTGCTTGGTTTAAGAAAAATACATTAACCTCCAAAGTGGTGGTGATGGTGGTGGCTGCTGCTGGTAGTGGTTGTGGTGGTGGGAGTGGCTGCTGGTGGCGGTGGCTGCTAGTGGTGGTGGCTGCTAGTGGTGGTGGTGGTGGTGGGTGGTGGTGGCTGCTGGTGGTGGTGGCTTCTAGTGGTGGTGGCTGGTGATGGTGATGGCTCCTGGTGGTGGCTATTGGTGGTGGTGGCCCCTAGTGGTGGAGGTGGTGGTGCTGGTGGTGGTAGTGGTGGTGTTGGCTGCGGTAGTGGCTGGTGATGGTGGTGGTGGTGGTGGCTGGTACTGGTGGTGGTGGTGGTGGTGGTGGGTAATCATTACCATTCCTCCCAATTTACTGAGTAATGCCCCATTACCCACTATTAAGCAATGATTGCATTCACTACTTCTAACCAGACATGTTTATTCATTGACTTTCCCATTCCCTACCCCCCAATACCCCCAACCAAGCACCCCTTGAGATGAGTTTTGTATAACATAGCTACAAAATGTTTTTTTCTTTTCTTTTCTTGTAAGCACACGAGTTTAGACTTTAAACGATTGATCATCAATAATAATATCTTATTGAATAAAAGTTGGTTGTTTCAACTACTTTAGACTATAAGATCAATTAATAAACTTTATATGTATATTTATGGCTTTAAATTTTTTTTAGAAAGACAATATTTATGGCTTTAAATAAACTAAGCCGTTAATAATCTTTGCAATATAGACCAATGTTCATCTAAAGAATGTATACATATCCAATATTGTTTTATGTCATTTATGATTATCTAACTATCTTATAATGGAGGAAGACGTATTATTAATAGAAATACTTAAAATTAAGCAATACAACTTCTAAAACTATAAGTACAACAACCAATACTACTTATAGAAATTTCACTCATATTTAATTTTAACATACAATTAATACTAACATTAAATACTATAAATAAAACATTATGTACATTAAATACAATTAATTAACTGGTCAATAAATAAAATTAATGCACTTATTAAAACACCCTTTACATAAGTAATACAAGTTATCAAGTATATTGTACAACCAATTTAAACACAATTCCTGCATTAAATGTCACTAATACAAATAATAAAGCACATTATACAAATGGGCTCGAGCTCGAATGGGCACGGGCCAAACGGGCTCGAGCCTGAACGGACACGAGCCAACGGGCTCGAGCCCGAACGGACACGAGCTAAACGAAAATTTTGATATCCGTAAATTTATCGTCAAGAAGAACATAATAAACTAAAATACATGATTCACCGAAAAATTTTATTTCAGGGCAACGCGCGGGTACCCTGCTAGTTTTGTTTGATTGTTTATGTCTACATTCTACAAACCTACAACAATTGATGCAACATAGTACATACATAAATGTCAGTGGCTAGCCTGCTAGCAAATAGTGGCGGATCCAAAATTTGCATATAAATGCATGTATCGTTTTTTTAAACTTGACGTTTTGTGCTAAACTCTAAAATAACGTGTTACTTCTGTCATGTCAATAAATTGTTAATCGACAAAAAATCAAAAAGTTAACGAAAAACATAATCACTAATGTTTTATTTCTCTTTACTTTTGTTGAATGAGAGTATTATCACTAACTATTGATCAATGATTTTTGTAAAGTTTGCAACAATAACCTCTAGTGAAGGGCTGAAGGGTAATATGGTATTATCGATTAAAATTCGATATATTAATTTGAGAAACACTGAGAAATAAACATGAGACTGAGGGAGTGTAACTTCTATATATAGAATAAAGTGTTTCAAACCCTAACAAGTTGATACTCGGGTCTTAGCCCATACAAACTATAATCGGGCTATGCTAAATATACGACTAACATTATACACTACGGATGATGTTTTAAAGCTATACACGTGCATATAATCCGTTAAGTTATCCACATCTGCACCAATGAGGCATTGCCCCCGGTGGTGGTGTTATTCCCTACCGCAAACCGGCCAATGAAGGTTTCGAGAACATAAGCTTTTTGTTCGATCTTAACTCTTGACTAAACGTCACTGAAATATATATGTTTTTGGGTGCGGATCAGTCCTCATCCAATAAAGTGCATGGAATTAGGGTTTTCCACCTATTTAAACTTTGAGGAAATTATCGGCTAGTAACACATTAGGACGACAAAATATCAAGTATTGATGTAAGGTAAGAAGAAATATGGGGCTCCACAACCACATGCAAGAACCCTAAATTCATGGGCCGGGTCCCATGTGACTTGTAAGTCAAGGACAATCGACATGTGGGCTTCGCTTTCATCATTTTTTGTATGGTTTCGTTTGTGACTCAATGGCAAATTATGGAAACTTGTCTTCTTTCATCAATAGTAGTTCTACATAGTAATTACTGATTATTCTGTCTATAGTACACTACTCTATAGTGTGCTACAAGATAAAAGCACCCATCATTCTTGTATTTATCTTTTCTAGAAGTTATAACATTTAGTATTTAACTTTGGCCCAAATGTTAAACCCGTGTGCTCTCTGTTTACAAGTTGATGAAATTCTTGCAAAATGTTTGAGAATCGACATGCTTAAAGATAGTATCTATTTTCTCTAATAAAATAAGCTTTTGTACAAGCCTTTCTAAGCACCAAGCATTAAAAATTGGTTTAATGTTCATACGTGTCATACCATATTTAGAGCCATTGTACAACTCTCATCTGCATCTATTTTTCTATAGTTTTCATCTACACGCTCCTCATTCAAACTCTTCTCTTCAATCCTATTTTTGTAAATGTGTCACCACCAATTAATTCAGATCCACATCTTCCTCTACACGCTTCCATCAATTTTGCGTTTTATTTGACTCGATTCTTCCTCCCTACGTTTTTTATTCTAAGAAATCACAAATCACATTCATTCAAGATATTCATATCATATCCGAATGAGTTTTACCGATTCATAAACACACATCCAAATCGTTTGATACATCATCCGATCGGTAAGTATTTGCATCTATTCATGTTTTTTTAGGGTTTGATTTAAATCTCATAGTATACCTGTTTTGACGTGTTGTTTTTTTTTTGATAATTAATCTAATTGTGTTTTAATTAGATTTATAATATATTTTTCTATATATTATGTTATAATTTATTTTTGTAGATAGAATGTGATCGGGGAGGATTGACCAGGTTTGACAAGTTTTATCTCTTTTTATTTTTCAATTTAGTTGTTAGTAGATGATATGGATTGATGAAAACAGGTTATTTGTAGTTTATGTTCTATATATGTTTTTATGCACACCAACTATTTGATAAGTTGTGTTTGTGTAATTGTCATTTGTAAGGCAAAAATGGAGCACATGATGATTCCTCTGTTGAATGTGTTGAATTAGTGGATTCACAAGATTCGAGTTGGGTGCTTCCTAGAGCTAAATGCTTGCAAGTTGTTCCATGAAAAATGTTAGTAACCATACATTGGGTATGTATTTTTTTTTTTGTGGTTAATTCTAATCTTCTTGCCTTGTGGTTCTCATGCAGGAGTATTTAGGTTTTGAAGATTTATGAATGTGGTCGGTTGGGTTCAAAAGTTTTAATGGTAACCCTGTAAACCTTTTACGGAGTATATGTAATATATGAGAATCTAAGTTTCAATGCTAATTATTTCTCATATTCATACTAATAAAAGTTCATTTGAATATAATCTTTCAATAGTATATACATTATAATACTAATAGAAGTTCATATTGGATAGTTATTGATGTATGACTGTTGCTTACAGGATGAGAAATGAGTTGAAAAAGAGGTAGGAGGTTCAAATTCAGCAAGAGAAAATCGCATGGAAGGAAAATGTGAGTCAACATTACTCAAACGTATATATATTTGTTGTTCAAAAAGTGGCCAATATATTCATTGATTACCAAGATTGTGTTTAGTTTCATCACAACAATCATTGATCATTGCCCAGGGTATGTATTTGTCTTCTAAAGCTAATATTAGAAAAGTATAGAGAAATAGGAAGACTTTCTTTAAGAAGCATAAGTGAGTAGTGAGTAGTGTGTGTATGCGGATATTATTTATTTGTTGCACGTCAATCTGATTACGTAATGATAATTGGTAGAATAATTAGTTTTATATCCATTAGGATACTATGGTGAATATTATATTTTAGCTTCTTTAAGAAGCATAAGAGGACTGGTGTAGAAGAACTCCCATAGATCTTCAAGAGGCCTTGAGCGTAAGTTCTTGAACTTATTTAGTTTGTTGGTATTGGTATAAAAGGAGAAAAAGAAGTTGGTTTGTAATTGAGTTCTCCATAATCTCATGGCTGATAAGATTATGTAGATTGCTTAGGTGAAATGAGTTTAGATTTTCCAACAACTACTTTCATCTTTGAGACCATCAGGTTACGGGTTTGGTAAATGATATATAATTTCTTTGCAAATAAGGGAATGGTTGTATTGGAACATAGGCATATTATTCAACCTATAAAAGAACATGAACAACCCCTAAAGGAAGAACACTGTGATTCTTAAATGTAAGTTCTTACAAACATTTTGTTTCAATTGATCCCACTATTACGATCTTTTTAATCCTCCTAAATTCTCAAACAACAAGGTATGTCTTTTCAAATTGATTATGAGTTACTAATGGTTTATTGTGTGTTTTTAAATTAGGTGTTCGAATTAAAGATTGGAATTGACTATGCGGCTTATTATATGGTATACTATTAATCCCCCGTTTTAATTTTTTTTACTTAGGGCTTTGGTGATGATTTTTTTTATCAGCAGATTTGAGCGGTTTGAAATATAGTGGTTTTGGTTGATTCTTGCCGGTTTTGAAATAAGCAGTTTCGAGGTTAGCTTCTTATATTTGATAATTTAATTTTATGTGTGAAGATGATATAATATATTTAATTTCTATTGTAGGAGACGTGTTCGTCACACATTGATGACCCGCTACA
Organism: Artemisia annua; assembly: GCA_014162995.1. Classification (NCBI taxonomy): domain Eukaryota; kingdom Viridiplantae; phylum Streptophyta; class Magnoliopsida; order Asterales; family Asteraceae; genus Artemisia; species Artemisia annua. The sequence continues at coordinate 266,944 of LBNU01011567.1, read as the reverse complement.
AAATGAGGAGTTGGCTGCTGTTAATAAGAAACTCGAGGTACAAAATGAACTTTATATAACTCTGCTGCTAATACAATTTCATTTGATTTGAATGTGAAGATGTAAACGATATTGCATTTCACACATATTTGTAGGAAAAATGTTGGTCTCGGAAAGAAGAGATATCAGTCCTACAAATAGAGTTGGCTGCTGCTAAAGAACAACTGAAGGTACACGTTAGTTAACCGAATTCTAAAACTCTGTAATTAACTTTTGTTAATCGCCGTAAGGACACAAGTTGGTGCAAAAATACATCATGCTCCATCTTATGTCTTATCGGTCTTTGTTTGATTACATTTTTTGAACACATGTCCAATCAGCAAATTGACCCTTCAGTGAGTAATTGACTCAAAATTTTAGTTAGGAATAAGTCGTTCAAGTCAGCAATAAGTCATTAAGGTGTTAATGATATCGAAATCCATGTATTTTTAACTCTATCATCATAACCATATTTGGGTTTTCTAATAATAATTTTTACATGAGCGCATAGTAGGTATAATGCAATAAAATAAATTAACATGAGTCTTAAAGGTTTGAAACTAATTACCTCACCTTTGAACAATCACTTAGCCAAAAGATTAAACTATTTATTGATATACTATAAATTGTTATTTAGACTTGCATACAGTCATTTACAAGATGTAAAGCCAAACACCCCCTTAATATAGTGTATTTGGAGATGGGAAAAGAAAGCGATTTTTGTTTGTTATGGCTACAAGATATAAAGCCAAACACCCCCTTAATACTACAAGATGTAAAGCCAAACACCCCCTTAATATGGCTACAAGTGCAAAGTTTTTGTTTGTTTATAATAAGTGCCAAGTGAAAGCGATTTGGAGATGGGTAAAAGAAAAGAAATTTATGCTTAAGGTACTCCATGCTTTCTCTTTTCTATCAAAATAATAGTGTTAATAGAGGATACTTGAAATGTACTTTTCTGTTTTGGTATTGTGATTAAATTAGATGTTTATAGTTTAAAGTTTTAAAAATATGAGTCTTAAAGGTTTGAATCTGATTACTTCACCTTTGAACAATCAACTAGCCAAAGAGTAAACTATTTATTGATATACTATAAATTGTTATTTAGACTTGCATACAGTCATTTACAAGATGTAAAGCCAAACACCCCCTTAATATAGCGTATTTACTCTTAAAATAATTAGCTTAATCGAAGCAAGTTAGAAGAAGTTAATAGCTGTTTCCCGGTTCACCATTATCTTTCCCGGTTATTGCATACCGCTGATTCTCAGCAATTCTTTGGCTGTTAAGAGCAGGCTCAGCAAGATATTTCTCTACATGATTGCTTGATAGTTGTCGCGTAACTTTTTAAATTAGTTGCAGTTATTTTCCGGTTATTGCATACTCCTGATTCTCAGCAATTCTTTGGCTGTTAAGAGCAGGCTCAGCAAGATTAGTTGCAGTTATTTTCGGGCTAATATCTGATCATGATTGCCGATGAGATCTGATCATGATTAACATTTAATATTGCAGGTTATGCAGGACTGATATCTGATCATGATTCTCAGCAATTCTTTGGTCCGTCACTTGCAGGTTATGCAGGACTGATATCTGATCATGATTAACATTTAACACTTTGTCCATGCCACCATTAGCAGTTGCCGATGAGATATTGTTAGATACGATTTCAGCTTGATAAAAAGTTGGTATGTTTTCCTTTAAGTTGTCTTGCACTCCATCAATTTTTCTTAGATCCTCATCTATAATACAGTTATGCATGACTGATACTTGGATCAGCTGGGATTATCCTCTGTTTATGAGACAAGCATATTGTAGACAAACTTGGAAAGGAAGAAACTACGACTTACTTAATACCACTACTTTCGAGTCTAATCCGAACTACTACAGGTTCACAGCTAAAGTTTGACTTTGAATTTTGTGCTAAGATTCTTTTGAAGATAATAACTCTAATGGGATTATGTTTGTTTCTTATCAGTGCGATTATGTGGCACCAATTAATGGGGACGACGAGGTTCTATCTACACGCTTTATGGGAACCAAGAAAACATGTGCTTATTCACATTGCGCCAAAAAATCAGTAAGTTTGCTTACGTATTTTTGGCAATTTCGCCTGTCGACTTAGAAATTCGGTTACATGTATGTTTGCTTTTTCTCATAATCTATTTGTGGGAAGGGAATAGCTATTTAGGAGAGATTGAAAATTCAGCCAAGTGTACTTTTAAATAGGTCGGTTTTGGGTTGTGTTTTGGGTTGTGTTTTATTACAGACGGGTTAAATAGTTAAAATAAAATTTTAAAGGAATAGGTAACGTGTCAAATGAGTCAAAATTTTAGTCGGCAATAAGTCATTTAAATGTCGATAAAATACGATGTGCTACTACTGATAGATGTACATGAGCTATATGTAGGTACCAACAGTTTTTAATCTTTGATTTTCTCATGGTGCCTTTTAATATGAATGCTTATAAGTTATACTTATATCATGTCTTTGTTGACTTATTTATTTTCTATGGTGGCTTAGGTATAAAGCATGGGAGAAGCCAAGAACATGGGGAAGACGGAGTTGGTAAGGTTTTCTGTTTTCGTGGCCGCGCCTGATGTGGTATTGGTTTGCCAATCACAATTTTAGTTGCGTCAAGTTCTAATTTGTGAGACACGCGATGAGGAAACTAATGGCTAGAAACAATGACCATGGAAAAAAAATTCAATTAAGGTTCTTTGCATCTAAATGTATCATGTAATTTATTTGTGCAAGGTTATGAACTCCTTTACCATTATGTAACACCACATTTTTAACCATGAATGTTTCAAGCTTTAATAGCTATTTGCTACCTCTTTTAGGTTATCTATGCATCCTACTCATCTGCATTATTTTCAAATATTATTGATTTAGATAAAGTCTAACACAAACTAAATGGGAAAACAATGTGTAGGTGGGTATATGAGACTACATCTGTACCAGCAGAAAATCGAAGGGTGAAATTCTAATTACAACTCAACAAGATTTAATTTGTATTGATATGCTAAAAGATAATGCCATAATGGAAACGCGGTAGGTGTGGTTACACAAAAGAGTTATACATACCCTTCAGACCGAAATATAAGCTTTTATTGATCATCTTCTTTGAGATGCATATAACATTTTCCTTTGGATCCTTATAGCTATACATACCCTTCAGACCGAAATATAAGCTTTTATTCTCATATTTTCAATTGAAGTATATTATCGGTAACAACATGCATTTTACTCACATCATATACGGGCTATTAGGTGTGCATGCCATGGACATTGGGTTCGAATCGATAGACGCTCACACACATCTTTTGCTTCTCAAGACAATCTGTTTTGGAGACCCCCAAGCTTGGACGTTTGTTACTTTATTTGTAAGAAAATGAATTGCTTATTGCATAATGGACGCATTGTCACATTCTTTATTTCATATGTTAAATGGAACATGGTTACGTTATCAATTTTCTTATTATCTCATTTATCTATTTCTTTAAAAAATTACCCGGTGTCAACGGGTCTCTAAGCTAGTTTACAATAAAATATACTTAAAATTGTTCATCGGTGCGTTAAAGAGAGTATATGTCTAATTTGAGAAACAAGATCATTTTTCTGCAAAGTCATCTTTTAAAAACCGACTGAGCTACGAGTTTGCAAAATCGTCCCTTCCCAAACCAACAGAGCTACACGTTTAAAGGTTGACACCAAAATTGCTACGCATAAACTCGAGGCTACACCTAGTAACAAAAATTTGAAACCATAACCGGCAAGGATTACATCTTTGGGAAAAAAAAAAATAAGGTTGATAATAATAGTGACCATCATCACTACCGTGAGGGAGGAAATCAAGACCAAATATGACCTGATGCACAAATTTTTTAAAACAGTAATATAAAAATATATTTTAATGGATCGGGTGCATTTAAAATGCATTTAAGAAAAATTGATATACACCCCAAAATATCGCAGCGAAAGATATCGGGGCGTGACTTTCATGAAAAAGAAGTTACAGTTACATTGAACGACTTTTTTTCAAAAATTAACACTACATCGAAAAAAAATCCATATGAGTTCCGGGCTCCCGCGGAAACCCCCTAGTTCTGTCCCTAACTACCGCAAACTCAACGCCACATAATCTTTCAACACCACCAACATAATGTAATAAAACAACCAACATCACCACCAAAACATAACGCACTTAAACACAAATATACCCTATCAAACGAAAATCACACACACAAACAAACCTCCATAACTGGGTCGTCACTGAGTTCTCTCTTATTTGTATGATGCACAGGTTGATGATGATGCACAGGTTGATGGGAGGTGAGTGTAACAAAGAAGACTCGTCATGTGTGTTAACACACAAGATGCGTGGAAAGGTGGTACTCTCCCGTCTTAAATTTATAGTCCATATTTCATTTTTTTGGTGTCTCAAAAAAATTGTCTACTTTTCATTTTAAGCAATAAAAAGAGAAGTTAGTAAGAGAATATATTTTATTTAAGTGGTTAAAAATTGTAATTGTCTCACTTTTATTAAAATATGTGATTTTTGTCTTCTAATAATAATTTTGAGACAGAGCAAGTAATGTTTAATCTACTTGTTTCTTAGAAGGAAAATGATAAATCATCCTATTTGATGTGCCTAATAATCCTCCTACTCATATAATACTGATAAGTGTCAAAACCGACGGTTTGGATGCAGAGAGAGAATGAGTGAAAAAATATATATATTGTATAATATTTTTGTGTGTGTAGAAGGATTAGTAGAATGATATTGTAAAAGGATATTGACCTAAACGTCGACCTAATTATGGACCTAAAAACATGTGACATGATTCTAATGGGTTGTAAAATAAGCAGGTCCTTGTCTGCAGCCATCAGAATGATGCCATGTATTTTTAAATCCACAATTAAATCCACTTTTATGTCTAGTATCAATTCTCATTGTAAAAGCTTTAGGCTCTTCTTAGAATCAAAATGAGTACTGCATTTGATTAAAAAAATAGTTTCTTCTTTTACTTTTGTCCAACAATGATTGTAAACTCTCATTACATGTGCTTTACATTAAACTACTGTAGTTGATTGTTGATTTAGAAGTACACAAAGCTCCTTTTGACCACATTGACTTTAATAACTTCTTTTAGTTATAAAAACAAGTTTTCTGAGAGAAAAATTAAATAAATAAATAAATAAAAACGAACATAGATGCTAAAGATGAAAACTTTCAGAAAAGGTGGTTTTTGCGCATTAAAAAAAATCATTTTGTCTTGAGAAACCCTAACTACACCCTAACTACGGACTTATGGGCAAAAGGAGTAAAGGGTGAGGGTGTGACTATGTACTTCCTATCTCCCATGCCATGTTACGGCACGATTTGGTAGTTTTAGTTGTTGTGGTAAGGAATTTGGTTTACTCACAAGAGGTAAAGACACGAACCTCGATAGATGTGTACATTTAGGAGTGGCCAGAGAAGAGTCGGAAACAGTCCCAGGATTAACCCGGTAGGCCGCATACATTTGAGTTCCCCGAATAACCTTAACAGGAAAAAACCTCATCTGTTTAGTCGTTGTATGTCCACCATAGTGAAGAAAAAATATGAGGTCAACACTTACCACTATATAATTACATAAGTGAAACAAAATTCAAGTACTGTAATACAAAAGATTACACCATACACAAACTGTATCAGACTTCAACACATTATCAAACCAGATGACAACACAACACAAACAACAAGCTTTGTGGTGCTTTTATAACGTAATTTTGGTGGTCAACTCCCAAAAAAGAGAGATAAAAAGTCAACACTGCGTCAAGTCGTCAACAAACACCAATCCTGCATTAATCTTAAGTTGTAGCTCTTGAGGAACACTAAGTCACCCATAAAAAATTGACCTAATCCTGGGCAACTTGACCAGTGACAGTTGTCGTCTAGTTTCACTTTCTATAGAAGATTTATGCGTGTGTTAATAAAAAATTTCATACCTTAATTTTAGATATTCTTCTTTTTGCACTTTTATAGAAGCAAATGAAGAAAAGCAAGAATGTAAAACCAAAAATATAAATAACTGTCCATGAACCAATACTGTTGTTGAGCATCACGTGCCATTTTTCCTGCAATAAACACACAAAAATATAGTCAAAACTTAGGCCGTCTCAATCTTAATCTCAGACTAATTCTATGACTGCCATGATAGGAAGGGTTCTTCTCAACAAGATAATAAGTCAAATAGAACAACCCTTCCATATTTTTTTTTTCACTAAATGTAGAATTTCGACCCATTTAGGTTAAATGGGTTGAACCACTTCAAAGCTACCCAAGGTGTAATTTTTGATACATAAAATAAAACCTCCTGAATATCTATTAAATAAATCAGGAGGTTTATGTGAAACCTACAAGATTAAAAAAAAAAAAAAAAAAAAAAAAAAAAAAAAAAAAAAAAAAAAAAAAAAAAAAAAAAAAAAAAAAAAAAAAAAGGTGTTTCTGGTTCAACCCAACCCGAACTGTTCTACCAGTACTAATTACCCCTTTTGACCCGTTACTCAACCCACCGATTTTGCCACCTTTGAGCATAATTCAGCTCGAAAATGAAAGCTGAGCTTTAGAGTACATGGGTAAGAATCTGCAGTTTCTGAGGTTTAGGAATTTAAGTTTCCAGAAGAATGGGAACTTACAGGTGTGACAGAATTCTGCAATTCCTGTTCCATATTCTGATGCTGCCTTTGAAAGATTTCCTTTGCATGCTTGTAGAGTTCCATGTCAAGACTGTTTAAAGAAATGATTTCTTTGAGGAGTGCATCCGGTATACGACGCCGAGCCTGAAGAGTAAGTCATTAATACTCGGCAAGGCTATGTTTGCCTTTTGTCAAATGTACATATAACAATGACCAGTAGAGGCAACTGTCTACAAGATTACTTATTGAGTATTCATCTTAATTATCATTTTTTGTCACAGAAAATAGTTATACAAGTAAACAAGTCTAAAGGATGCAATGGAAATGTAATTCATACCTCTTTTGTAAAGTTTGCTGGGGCAAGCCTTTTCAGCGAAGCAGTACGCCGTTGTGATTGGGATGATCTTAGTGAAGAAACGCAGGTCTCATAAGTCTCCATAAGGTTCCCCACAGTCATCTAACGAGGAGATGAAATTTTGTGAGAGATATTCTTAAATTGAACGCATCATTATACTTACACAAATTAAAGCATCAACAAACATGTGATAAGAAAGAGGCATACATTTTCGCTTTTTGCTTCCACAGTTGATGAATTGTTATCCTGTTATGCAAACAAGTTAAGTCATCACCAGCGCAACTTAAAAGATTATAAACATGGATGTTGAAGTTTACTGAAAAGTAGAGGTGACAAAATGGATAGGTCGGGCAGGTTAGGTAACAAGTCATAACAGGTTCAGTTGAGATGGGCTAAATTTACTAACAAACAATACTATCAACTTTTATAACATAAATACTATTACAACAATAATCAAAAATTCAAAATCTTTGATTAAAAATATTTAGGAGGTTGAATGCATTGACAATAGACTATCGATGACTTTAAGCCCGTTTGAACCCTTCCCTAATAGCTAATTTTTATTCAAACCGTTCAAGATTAATCACTACTGAAGGACCCATTCATGAATAAATGGGTTGAAATTGCCGCCTCTAGAAATTCATCATTTTTTACCTGATCATCGGGTGTATCAATGTTAGAATCAGAATTTGAGGGACTCTGTTCTGCATCACAATAAGGGAGCTCTATTAACTTTCATGTGCTAACTTTCGAAAGCAAAACAATGTCATTCCAACTTTTAAATGACAAACTATAAATTTTTTGAGGACAAATCATAAGTTACATCAAAGGTACGGCATGTATTATAAATACAAGATTTCTGCTAAACTTATATGACAAAAAATAATAACATCTTTTTGAAAGCATGTTATCTTAAGTTAACGGAGGGGATTTTATTTGCCCCCTACCTTCTCTCTACTTAATTGGTTGGTTAGACATTGGTATTTTTCGTAAGATTTATAGATAAAAGTTTAAGGCCTTATTTGGACATTACATGTGTGTTCCGTAGTAATTTTTTTTTTTTTTTTTTTTTTATCCATATATGGCATGACGACCCTTCAAAAGGAGGCTGTGCTTAAAAGATACCTACTGTAACTATTAGAAGTCATAATAAAAGAACAGCAACAGCATTTACCTGATGTATTGTTATCTATACTTGATTCCATTAACTGAGAAATAACCTGCGCACCAACTACATTTGCAAACATTGTGGCAGATTGCCTCTGATCCTCGGTGATTCCAACATATAACATATCATCCAGCCTTTTCTGAATAAAAACAATTATTAGAATTCACGGGAATGCATCACCAAGTAAATAAAAAAAACCAGACTCTTCAAATTTTGCTCCTTTACCTTTGCAACTTCAAGCACATGTTTTCCAAGAATCGGATGGGTTATCACACATTGGCGCAATTCATGTGCATCACGGATATTAGAATTATTCGTCAAACCTGCAACCTAAACCGATAACCTTAGAAATAACAAAAATAAAAGCATGGGCAATGCATTATGATTTTTTTCTTGCAAATTCATGATTTGTTCATAAAGGTTTATACCTGGAATGTTGCACCGTTGTGAATAAGGTCCATAGCTACAGGGTGATTTATGTATTCATGTAATGGCATAACAATTTCCTCCATATCATACGAATCATTCCCATAAACATAAGGTTGCCCCTTTCTCCTTCTTGCCTCTCGCTGTTTAGTACATCAAAATAAACAGATTCATCAGCTGCATTAAAGTAAAAATAACTCACTTTTTTGCAAATAAAATAAAAATTCAAATGCTAACACAAGTCATACCCGAGAGAATAGATCCTCCGTCATCCAAGGGACCAAATACTTCCATGGCCAAATTTCGAGCGTGCTCACGCCACCACTCTTTGAACGCACTCGTCCAGACATCTTTGAAAGTGATGTCAAATTTGGATGCACCAAGAACCTAGCGCCCACCTCGATTGAAAATTCATAAGCACTGAAAACACGCTCAATTGGGTCCCTTAATATTGTTACCACTGAAGTTTTTTCTCCCGGAAGCTTGGACACCATGCTATAATCGTCATGAGTTACCAATAGCCTGCAACCTGGCTTTCTGCAAAAGACCACTAACTATAAAGAGCCTAGACAATTAGGCAATCAAAAAGAAAATAACCTTCAGCAACTAGAAAACTCACCGAGGATTAAACCGCAACTTATCATAAGATCGTGGGCATTCTAGAGCACCAGAATAAAGTTTCTTCAGAAAGCTGTGAAAATAGAACCACCAACAAAGAATTCTGTAACGGTCATATTTGAAGAAAAAAATTTGGGTATTTGAAGAGGCAGAAAGGAAACAAAAGTTACCAATGAAAATATGTTCGACCTCCCGTTCTTGGTACATGAAGAAGAAACAGCAAGTCCTTGAGAATATGACCATCCTTTGTATCCGAATGAAGGGAAGATGATGCCCATTGCTTGACAGAGTTTTTGCAATGCTCGAAATCATAAGCGGTAGAAGATGGATAAACTGTATAAGAAATTTTAAAAAGAAAGGAACTATATAAATGCACAAACAGTTAAACACACACTTCATTACCACGACATTAACTAAACAACAGAATGAAGAGGACTTTATTCCAGATCTACTTTCAGAAAACGGGTAGTAATATAGAAGTATTGTGCTTTTGGATGTTCGGTTGCAAAACAAAACAACTTTCTATATCACGCTCATTATGAATTAGCAACATTCTTCATAACACCATATGTACATATTAACCAAAAAGTAAGTCAAGTTCTTGGTACATCGTCTGTAAATTACAAGTTTGAGTTTCATAACAGAAAAGTATGTGTTTGAACCCTCTTTTTAGAAGGTAAAACTGGCATTCAGCTAGCTATAACGTAACTGCATTAACAGTAAATTCCTAAAACTATGGCACTTTTCTCGTAAGCCATTATACTGTGACAGAAAAACTAAATTTCTAAATTCCATTATCCAGTTTGAATAAGATTCTTCATCACATAAGAATCCACACAAGTAATTACAAAAGAACGGGTAAGCGGAGAGGCAACCCGGGGAAAGTAATGTCTTTTTTTGCTATGATGTACGCAGCCTAACACGTATTCCCGTTTCCAGACTCTTTCTGCCCATCCCAAAATGTTCACCCAACGAGTTTTAAACCCGTGTCTCTTCCGAGACTTCGGGCCGCCTTAACAAACGAGTAATGACAAATTAACTACAAAAGCACATGCCTACCCAATTAGCACATTACTGGTAAGTGGTAACCTAAAACTAAGTGTTTATCAAAACCATAAAACTAATACCCTTCACATTAGAACCCCCCCCCNACCTTAAAACTGACACTCAGCTAACTAGATAGTAAAAACATCATCCTTTGTACTTCCTAAAAGTGTATCCCTTGGTTGTTGACAATTACTTCGGGATGAATAATTAAATATCCAACCACCACCAATTCCAAATGCCCTAGTGGTAAGGCACTTGACTTCCTCACAAAAACCTCACTAAATACAACGGTCACGGAATATCACGGTTAGGCCGCATACATATGAGTCAAAAGACTTCCCTCCCGGGTTACTTGAACCAACTCATACGTTTGCCCGTTTAATTAAGGAGCATTGATTAGCATACCTAATTGGTATGCCTAAACTGTGGCAGCATTCTAGTAGTGACGACAACGGGAACAATTTTTTCAAAAATCAATAAACTAGTGCTATCTCAATTTTAGGCATCCTAAGCATTTGTCTTAATAATAAAATATCCGGAACTGGTTTGTAACAACATCCTTATACCTAATCTTATAACAATCAATCCACATAATAAGTATAAAAAATGCATATATACCTAGAAAAAGAACTAACAGCACCAAAGCAAGCCGTTCATGATCCATTCACAGAGCTCCTCCTGATTAGCTAATCAACTACCAGTATTAAAAAATAAAATGTAACATTAGTGTAGGGGAAAATTAAACAAGGGTTTAAGGATATTATTAATATTTACCTGAGAGAAAACATGAACATGAACATGAACACGAGCATAGGATGAAGAGCTTATGTTGTTGTTGTGTTTCATAAAATTAATAATAATTCCCTCGTAGTGTGTTGTTTGGTACGAATTTTAATGTCTTGCTGGCCTAGTGGCTCTTTTTGTTTGTTTTTTAAAGTATAAAATTCTCGATTATTTCATTTTATTTGGTCGGTGGTTTTTATTTTAGAGTTTGGATAGAACTACAAAAAAAGTTCCACAAAAACTTTCACAAAATAATGTGTTAGGCGATGAGTGGCTTAATCAGAGAGAAGAGAGAGAAACTATAATATAATCACAGCATTTTGTGGAGGATTTTATGTGGGTGTATCACTCCTCTTTATTTTATGAGAATGGTTGTATATGCTGTTAGACGGAGGAGGAGAGAGAGATCGCCGATCAACTTTACTATTTTTCAGACAAGACCTTAATTAATGTTTCAAGAGTGTTTGATATTCTTTACTTTTAAAATAGATAATTGTTTCTTAAGGTAAATACATCTTTGTGATATTTTGGCGCACAAGTATCCTTCGATTCCTTCCGTCAATAAAGTTAGCCACTATACATTCTTCCGTTAGAAAAAATCAATTAATGAAGACTAACGGTGCAAATTATCTCTCCGTTATCTCCTAACGCAAGAAAAAATATTTGCATTGTTAGACCTTAGGACTAACAATGCAAATTTTTTTACCCGAAATGAATTAAAAGGGGCACAATAGGCTCAAACTCGAGTTTGGTCGCCCAAAAATCAACGCCCCAACCACTGGACTAAGCGTCCAGTGGTGTAATTAAACTGAAATGAATTTTATTTAAACTTTTTATACATAAAAATTCAAACTTTTTATACGTTTTGGTCCGTTTTTATACGTTTTGTACGTTTTTAAATGTATCTGTCCGTTTTTATACGTTTTCATCTTTTTTATACGCTTTCGGCCGGTTTTTTACGTTTTTGTTCGTTTTTTACGTTTTCGTCGTTTTCATACGTTTTCGTTAGTTTTATAGGTTTTCGTCCGTTTTTTTTAAATTTTTATCCGTTTTCGTCCCTTTTGTTATGTTTTCGGAAAAAATTGCACCATTAGTCCTAAGTACTAACAATGCAAATATTTTTTCTTGCATTAAGAGATAACGGAGAAATAATTTGCACCATTAGTCCTCATTGACTGATCTTACTAACGGAGGGATGTATGGTGGCTAACTTTTCTAACGGAGGGATGTGTGTGTGCTGAAAAAAACCACAGGGATGTAAAGCGAGACAATGGACAAACCACAGGGATGTATTTTAGACTTTACTCTTTTAATTATTTATACTTAGAATAAATTGCAAAAGTGATCCATTTGGTTTGAATTCAGTCATTATCTATTCGAAAGTGCACTCGCTATTTTTGTAAAAAACTTACAAGTGCACTCTCGATCACCGGCCAAAATTAAATGACTAAATTACCCTCAAAAGGACTAAAGTGAAAGGGAAGACGAAGAGGGTTGTTTAATAATTTAACTTTAGCCAGGGACCAAATATGTACTTGTAAGTTTCTCACATGAACTTTCGAAAAGATATGGACTGAACTTGTAATTTGACCAAATCACATGAACGATTTTTGCAATTTACTCTATTTATAAATAATTTGTTATGAGTAGCACCCTCTTTTTGATGTCATCTAATGTCACATCAGCTTTAACACAAAAATCACTTACACTACCAAAATCACCCTCTTTTATAACATGTTATGACACTCATTCCATGCCACATCAACTTTAAGGACTAAAGTTAAAAGAAAAATTCATGCATTGCTAGTTGCATATTAAGTTGGTTTGAGATAGTTACTTGTAGGGTTGAGCAAACGGCCCGAACGGACCAGACCGACCGAAGGACTGACCGAGACCGGAAAGGACCGACCACATTCGGTTCGGTCCTCGGTATTGGCTTTTTGGCTAATTCGGTCCTCGGTCCGGTCCGGTCCGGACCACAAACCGATTATTTGGCCTTGTTGGACCGGATCGACCAAGACCGGACCGAACCGGACCGACCACATTCAGTCCGATCCTTGGTGTTGGCTTTTTGGCTAATTCGATCTCGGTCCGGTCCTAGACCGAAGCTCACCCTTAGTTACTTGTACTTTTGCAAAAATAATAATAACAATAATAATAATAATAATAATAATAATAATAATAATAAATAAATAAAAATAAAGATAGTTACTTGTAAGGTGTTGAAAATTGATTATTTTTTGTTATACAATAACATAATTCGTGTCCTAAGAAGTTAACACCTTTAGGATTATGTTTAACATTTTTTTTTTTAATAAAATAAGCTATTTAAATATAAGTTTAGTCTAATGGACAAAACAAATGAAAGTGTTTTAGAAAAAACAATATTGTGAAATCTTTTAAAATCAAATAAAATTCCATTAGCTTATAAAAATAAGTTTCAAATTTTAGCTTCTAATTCTAACGTATCTGCTGTAACTTCATCTTCTGTTTGAACAATCTTAAATTTTTATAAAGTCTATTTTACAACTTACTTTTAGTTTATTAGCTTGTTATGATTCAAATTTGACAAAAGTCTTTAAGCTGAAAATATAGGCTTATCTATACTACTATATAATGCATTTGGGACTATTCTATAATTAGAAAGGCTTAAAATTCAGACTTTTTTCTTGCTTATTATGGAAAGATTTCAAAACTAGTTTGTTAGGAAGCAAGTTAGTTAGAAAGTTTGTTAGGAAGCGGTTAGTTGTTCAAGCTAAAATTATTTGGCTTAACCATCTCTAATATTTCTACTTATAAAGTATAAAGACAACTAAACGTATAACCAAATAACGCAAAATAACTAAACGTATAACCAAATAACGCAAAATATAAACGCACGGTACCCGCCGCCGCATTGCGCGGGTACCGTTCTAGTAAAACACAAACGGAGCCAAGTAAACTCATCAACTTAAAAGTAAGCTTAAGCAAACATTCTTTTAAAAAATAGTTTGAACTTTGAAGAATTACTTAAAATGTTTAAGAGTTTAAGGGTGTGTTTGTGATTGTTTATTTACACAACTAATCTATAACAAACTACAATAAAAACTCGATTAACTAATAAACTCTTTAAAATAATCTTTTTTGCAAGTCCTAATTTCAAAAACAATGTGCTAAATTAATAATTCGTTAAATTATAAGATGATAAACTTTTATAATTTCTATAGACCCTGTACAAAATAAGAAAATTTATAATTTGTTATAAAGTCAATATTACATGAATGTTTTATAAAGGTTTCTTCAAAAACAACTCAATTGTCTTTTGTTTTTTTTGTTTGAAATTAATTCCACCTTAAATGTCGTGTCTAATTTTTTTTATTGTTGTTAGAACTTTTGGTGTTGTTTTCTCATAGCTTAAAAACAAATTATTCAATGTGATTGTTGGCCACTCTACGCTATGGGGTTGCGTGTTAGAACTTTCATTATCAACTTCATCATCATTATCGGTTCAGTAACGCTCTAAATATTTCGATGTTGTGTGTATGATTTGTTTGTGTTATCATGTTTCGATCTTGTATTTATATAGAAAATATTGTTTAATGTTCATAAAGTGAAAGTTTGAAAAGCACTCTCAAATTTGGTCTTCCATTTGATATATTTATTATAGGACGTGAGTTGCACACTCTCATTTATTATGCATAGCATGATAAGTTCCAAAGGTGTTTTTAAATTAAGTATTTAATTATAAATTAATAAAATATAAATTGATATTTAAATTAATATTATTAATTTATCGATTAATTAATAACTATTTAATTGTGTTATGAGTACTAATTTACTGAGTTTTTATTTTTGCATGGTTTATTTGATAAAGTAAGCCATTTCGAATTAGTATTTTGTGTTATGGTCCATTTTCAGATAAGTATGTAATTTTCACAAGGAAGTGGTTAATGTATTTAAAAAGAGAGTTTAGCGGCTTAATTAGTTTGCTAGAATTAGCTATAAAAGGTGGCATTGTTGTGAGCTTATTGTAACCAAGTTCATGTAACTGAAGCTTTTGATCGTGAAATATGCTTTTTATTCTTGAATTTCCGATCTTTAGCATTGATCTTCTCCCAATCGGTGTTCAATTCAAGTAGATCATTACATGTTGCTTACAACATCCGCAACAGTTATTAAGGGCTTAAGGGATGATCTTGGTCGGCGTCAGTATTGCAACTAGAGTTTATCTTGGTCGGCGTCACTATTGCGACAGGAGTTGGCATAAAATACCATTAACTAACACAAAATGAAAATCTCCATGCATTTCCTAACAAATATACTACTAAATGGTTCCTGAAGTGTGAACATGTATTTATATCATGTTGCCGATATAGTTCCATTATTGATTTATCATGTCACTTTTTATTGTCTCTTCGACACCTTTAATCAAGCTAGTATAAGATTCTTATAGAACATGTTCTTACCATTAAACAAACAACTTTAAACATTATAAACAACAAACACTATCATTAAAAGGCTAACAATACTTTTATAATCTAAAAATCAAACTATATACTAGATTAAAAAGTAAAAGATGCTCACAAAGAGGTAATCTACTTGCTTGTTGCTTCGATGCATCACCAACTATCAAGTGCTGAGTTATTTTTTGATCATATTTGTTTCCTAAACAACCTCCATTATGTGAAGTTGCCAATGTTAATGGCAACCGCAAATATTGTGGTCACCCCCTGCCAAATCCTTTCTATGGGCTCGTGCGTGGCAGCTGGTATAGATGAATAAAGGCGGACCGCTTGAACGGGACCTATTCTCTTAATATAATAGGCGGCAAAGCGGAATAGAAAAGCACGGACGAGCCACATGCAGGGAAACTTGCACGTGTGGTTCTGGCCGGGGACCCCGGTATACTGTGCTAATATGTGTAGGTTCATCAACGCCATATCATCTTTCTCTTTTTAAGATTACACCCAACAACAATTTGCTAATAAAGCGACAACAGCTAAAACAAAAAACATACCCCACAAAAACTAATAAAAAAACATAAAAAAAACATTTGAATGTTTCGGTTGGCTGACAAACCGATTAAACAAAAAGGTTGGGGGGTCAACCGGTTGCCTAAGGTTGAGCTAGTGGATATTATAATGCGGTCATGAACTCAGCTGGGGGCAACCAACCGAACAACCAGCCACCATTAGCATTAGCCTAATCCTTAGCAAGTTTGCACAACTGATCACACTCTACCTTGTGCTCTAGCACTCTTTAAACTCTAGGCAGTTCACCACCACCATAAGTAGTTCCAACTCTCCAATTCAAAATGCAAGATAGTTTGATCTATTCTTATCATGTAACATGTAGTTAATACTTAATACCCTTTGGGCACCAAGTGGTAGATTTTAGATGATAGGTTTGCTTGGAAAGCTTCGGAGACATCTAGATATTTCAGGCAAGATGCACCATAAAGTTGCTCTGGAAGCTTATCGGGTGTATTTTCCTGAATAGATTGTCAAAATATCAATCATATGTAACAATTTAGACACCCATAAATTGATTTTTTTTAATCTCTAAGTCTCTAACGGGTCAAACGGTTAAAAGAAAAGCTAAAACTAAAAATGAAACATAATAAATGGGTTGAAGTGGTTTACATGTATGACAAAAGCAGTTTCACATATTATACTATTGAAACCACTCAAAGTTGTGCTAGCTATCCCCCTTGTAAGTGCAGATGATCCCACATCGATGTCAAGCTAAATTATCACATACAAAGTTAGATTCAAACGACATGCTTTACTTCAAAAGAGCAATAAGGCAATAATAATAATAATAATAATAACAATAATAATAATAAAGGTGAATTGGTATAGTTATACACATACCTCAATGTAGTTCTTTCCCTGGATATAGTTAATTTAAAGTAACTGACCCATTGTATTTGAAATTATTTTAAAAGAAAACACGTCAAGTGAGGCAAATAAAGAGGATGAGTATTTTAATCATTGGTTAGGACGAAAATTACACTTGTAAGTTTTCCACATAGACGTATTTGCACTTTAGGAAAAACAAAAACAAAACATGCAATTAATGAAAAAGAAAATATAAAAAGCCACGAAATTATCCTTCGGGAATTGAACCGTAGACCTTACGAGTAAGTTACACTTCATTTACCAATAGACCATCTCGCAACCTATACTTAAGGGGTGGGTTATAAAAACCGTCCCTATTTTTTTAGAAAAACCGTGGCTAGGGAGGGGAGGGGTACCTTCCTTACACAATGTCACATCTTGTCCCTTTTCTTTTTTTTTTTTTTTTTTTTTTTTTTTTTTTTTTGTGTTTATTTTGTTAGTTTTATTTGTGTGTGTTGTGTTTTTAATTTGTGTCGTAAAAAAATATATTGGTATTTGTTTTTGTGTTTTGTGTTTAAATAAAAACATATTTTTGTATAATAATTTTGGTTTGTATCAATAGCACGTTAACCATATTATTTACACAACTTTTATTTTAACTTAAACGACAAACCGTTAACATATACTTCTAAAAACAAACAACATTTACGACATAATGAAGATATATCATATGCGTTTAATAAGATCGTGTAGCCCTGCCACCCGAACTGACAAGCGTGATCCTCAGGATTCTTGCAAAGTTCTAACTCCATCCTCGCAGCGTCTTTAATCTTGACCTCTAACAGCTTGTTCACGTTTATCTTTAGCAATGCAGTTTTGAGCACTGCGTCTGAAGATGAGGCTCGACTAAAGTACCCGTTCTTTCAAAATCATCTTTCCATTGAAGTATTAGCACCGCTAGTTAGTTACCTGCCTGTTTACATGTTTAAAATTATAAGAAGATGTATTTTTAACACAGAAATTAATACATAAACCCCTAAGCAAACGTATAATTATTATCAGGAACGGATATCCACGAAAGAAGCTAGTCGGGGCCGACGTATTATGCATGTCCTCGTTCAGTGGTAAATAATTATACGTTTGCTTAGGGGTTTTATGTATTAATTTTCTGTGTTAAAAATACATTTCTTAATAATTTTATTACATGTAACAGGCAGGTACAACTAACTATGGGTGTAAATACTTCATGTGGAAAGATGATTTTGAAAGACGGTAGCTTTAGTCGAGCCTCATCTTCAACGGCAGTGCTCAAACTGCATTGCTAAGATAACGAGAACAAGCTGTTGAGGTCAAGAATAAAGACGCTGGACGATGGAGTTAGAACTGGCAAGGAATCCTGAGGATCACGCTTGTCAGTCGGGTGCAAGGCTACACGATCTTTTAAACGATATGAATAATCCTTCATATGTCGTAAATGTTTGTTGTTTTAAATAATATGTTAACGTTGTCGTTAAGTTAATAATAAAGTTGTTGTTTTTAAATAATATGTTAACGTGCTATTATACAAACAAAATTATTATACATACAAAATATTTTTTTAAACCAAAACACAAACAATACAATATATTTTTACACACAAATTAACACAACACACACAAAATAAAAACTAAACAAATAAAAACACAAAAAAAAAAAAAAAAAAAAAAAAAAAAAAAGAAAAGGGACAAGATGTGACATGTGTAAGGAAGGTACCCCCTCCCCTCCCCTAGCCACGGTTTTTCTAAAAAAATAGGGAGTTTTTATAACCCACCTTAAGTATGGTTGCGAGATGGTCTATTGGTAAATGAAGGTAACTTACTCGTAAGGTCTACGGTTCAATTCCCGAGGATAATTTTCGTGGCTTTTTATATTTTCTTTTTCATTAATTGCATGTTTTGTTTTTGTTTTTCCTAAAGTGGCAAATACGTCTATGTGGAAAACTTACAAGTGTAATTTCGTCGTAACCAATGATAAAATTACTCATCCTCTTTATTTGCCTCACTTGCGTGTTTTCTTATTGCTTTTAAATAATTTCAAATACAATGGGTCAGTTACTTTAAATTAACTATATCCAGGGAAAGAACTACATTGAGGTATGTGTAATAACTATACCAATTCACCTTTATTATTATTATTGTTATTATTATTATTATTATTATTGCCTTATTGCTCTTTTGAAGTAAAGATGTCGTTTGAATCTAACTTTGTATGTGATAATTTAGCTTGACATCGATGTGGGATCATCTGCACTTACAAGGGGGATACGCTAGCACAACTCTTTGAGTGGTTTTCAATAGTATAATATGTGAAACTGCTTTTGTCATACATGTAAACCACTTCAACCCATTTATTATGTTTCATTTTTAGTTTAGCTTTTCTTTTAACCGTTTGACCGTTAGAGAACTTAGAGATTAAAAAAATCAATTTATGGGGTCTAAATTGTTACATATGATTGATATTTGACAATCTATTCAGGAAAATACACGCCGATAAGGGCTTCCAGAGCAACTTTATGGTGCATCTTGCCTGAAATATCTGAGTTCTCCGAAGCTTTTCCAAGCAAACCTATCATCTAAAATCACCAACTTGGTGCCAAAGGGTATTAAGTATTAACTACTGTTACATGATAAGAATTAGACAAACTATCTTGCATTTTGAATTGGAGAGTTGGAACTACTTATGGTGGTGGTGAACTGCCTAGAGTTTAAAGAGTGCTAGAGCACAAGGTAGAGTGTGATCAGTTGTGCAAACTTGCTAAGGATTGGCCAATGCTAATGGTGGCTGGTTGTTCGGTTGGTTGCCCCAAGCTGAGTTCTGACCGCATTTATAATATCCAGCTAGCTCAACCTTAGCAACCGGTTGACCCCCCCAACCTTTTTGTTTAAATCGGTTTGTCGGCCAACCGAACATTCAAATGTTTTTTTTATGTTTTTTTATTAGTTTTGTGGGTATGTTTTTTGTTTTAGCTGTTGTCGGCTTTATTAGCAAATTGTTGTTGGGTGTAATCTTAAAAAGAGAAAGATGATATGGCGTTGATGAACCTACACATATTAGCACAGTATACCGGGGTCCCCGGCCAGAACCACACGTGCAAGTTTCCTGCATGTGGCTCGTCCGTGCTTTTCTATTCCGCTTTGCCGCCCTATTATATTAAGAGAATAGGTCCGTTCAAAGCGGTCCGCCTTTATTCATCTATACCAGCTGCCACGCACGAGCCCATAGAAAGGATTTGGCAGGGGGGTACCAACAATATTTGCGGTTGCCATTAACATTGGCAACTTCACATAATGGAGGTTGTTTAGGAAACAAATATGATCAAAAAATAACTCAGCACTTGATAGTTGGTGAGCATCGAAGCAACAGCAAGTAGATTACCTCTTTTGTGAGCATTCTTTACTTTTTAATCCTAGTATATAGTTTGATTTTAATTATAAAAGTATTGTTAGCCTTTTAATATGTAGTGTTTGTTTATAATGTTTAAAGTTGTTTGTTTAATGGTAAGAACATGTCCTATAAGAATCCTTATACTAGCTTGATTAAAGGTGTCGAAGAGACAATAAAAAGTGACATGATAAATCAATAATGGAACTATATCGGCAACATGATATAAATACATGTTCACACTTCCAGGAAGCCATTTAGTAGTATATTTGTTAGGAAATGCATGGGAGTTTTCTTTTGTGTTAGTTAATGGTATTTTTGATGCAACTCCTGTCGCAATTAGTGACGCCTTACCAATGATAAACTCAGTTGAATACTGACGCGACCAATGATCATCCTCTTAAGCCCTTAATAACTGTTGGCGGATGTTCGGTAAGCGAACATGTAATGATCACTTGAAGTTGAAACCGTTGGGAGACAGATCAATGCTAAAGATGGAAATTCAAGAAAAAAAGCAATATCACGATCAA
>LBNU01011567.1:185751-245845 GCA_014162995.1 Artemisia annua | reverse complement strand
CCCATATAGCCACGGTTTTTATAAAAAAATAGGGACAAGGCTCGGAGTTGAAGGTTGCGAAAGTGATAAAAATCACTTCGCCATCCTTTCGGTTTCTACAAACCAATCGTCATCGCCCTTTTGCAAAATATTTTGACCAAGTGCAGCTGCACACAAGCAGAATACACATGTTCAACAAAAACAGATGCACATAACACATGTTAAACAAGAATCTCACAAGATTCTCAAAAAACCAACAGAAGTACTAAGATTCTCACAAAAGCCTGCAAAATAAGCTCACAAGCTCAACAGTCCACCAAAGGTGTTGAGGTATACGAAGCAAAGGCTCGTATTATATTGAGGCCGTCAACAGCAACTGCAATCTGCACCACCAAAACAAAGCATATCACAAACAAAGCAGTTTCCACCAAACAAGTTGACAACAAGCTCACAAGGCTCATCTCACCAAGGTATCACAAAAGCAAAGCAGTTTCCAACGCAACAAGTTACAAACAGTTAAAAAACGCGTCGTGCTACGTTTTTTAGAAAAACCGGTGGCTGAGGAGGGTGAGGATGTACCTTCGCTTAACACACAAGTCACAGTCCAGTATCACAAACAACACAACAGTATCCACCAAACAAGTTAAACAAGGCTTCACAAGGCCTCATCAGCCAGTAGTCACAAACAAGGGCAGCTATCACAACGTAACTGGCGTGGGGGGTGTTTACAACAAGCAAGGGTGGGGGTTATAAGAACCGTGGCTAGGCAAGGGGTGGGTTAGCAACAAAGCCAAGGGGGTTAACGCAAAGCAGGGGTGCCGTTAAACAAGCAAGGGGTTAAACAAGCAATTTGCAATGGCAAGATGCATATGGTCTCAATCACCATTTTACACAGAACAGCGTACAATTTACACTTTTAATTAGATATGAGATAAATAGGCTGTAAAATATAAAAACCCAACAAAAAAGAAAATAAAAAAGTAAAAAAAAAAAAAGGGGGGGAGGGGACAAAAGCTGCATAAAGTACATAAAATTCGGTGCCCCCTATAGGGGAGGTTTGTCATAGGGTCATAGACCCGGTTGGGTTAGTATGCCCCATACTTAAATATCTTTCTACGTCTATTTAACTTATACCAGCTACTCCGTATAAAACAACAAATATAAAAAAACAGTCATAACTGTAAAACCATAATAAAAGGTGAAGAAAAATGGCAGCGGCGGCGCGTGGGTTGGCGAGTGTAAAGTTAGGTAAGCCGGTGACATTTGTGACGGGAAATGCAAAGAAACTTGAAGAAGTTAAAGTTATTTTGGGACAATCTATTCCTTTTCGGTCCTTAAAACTCGACTGTAAGTAAAACTACCATTTAACAATTGATTACTTATTGTGTTTTTTTGTTATTAATTGGTTGGTTTACTTATTTATCAGTGCCAGAATTGCAAGGTGACCCGGAGGATATTTCTAAAGAGAAAGCCAGATTGGCTGCTATCCAGGTACATACATACACATTCTTANTTTTTAGGATTTGATGTTTTTATTAAGGTTTGATTTTATGTTTTTTTGTAAGGTTTTATGTTTTTTTTGTAAGGTTTTGCGTTTCTGTAAGGCCCTAGGTTTTTTTAGGGGCTGTTTGTTTTGGCTTATATAACCGGCTTATGGCTTATTTCGTTTTGGGCTTACGTTTTATAAGCTCACTTTTTTTAGCTTTATTTTAAAACTTTTCGGCTTATATAAGTTTATTAGGTCATAATAAAAGTTTATTAGGTCATACTGTAATAAACTTATATAAGCCGAAAAGTTCCAAAATAAGCCACGTAAAGTGAGCTTATGAAACATAAACCCAAAACCAAATAAGGCATAAGCCAGCTATATAAGCCAAAACAAACACCCCCTTAAGTTTCTACTCGTATGTTTTTCTAAGGTTTGTGTTTTTATTAAGGTTTTGATGTTAGAGTGTGTTTTGTGTGCAGGTGAAAGGACCCGTGTTGGTGGAAGATACATGTCTTTGTTTTAATGCTCTTAAGGGTTTACCCGGTTAGTCATTTTACTATCTACATTCTTGTTCGTTAAATGAATCAGTTTAATAACCGGAAATACGAATACTTACGTACTGTTCCTTTTTCTATTTGTAGCCATCTGTGTTTGTTAACTGTCTTAATGAACAAATATAAACAAACACAGACATGCTTATTTCTTATCAAATAAACACGACACATGTCTATACGTGTGTGTTAGTTTGTTCAATCAAAACAACAGAACAAGTCTCACTGTAACATACTTTTGCCTATAAATCTCAATAATATGTTTTGTTTGCAGGACCTTACATGTAAGTCTCCCTTGCCACACTTTTTCTTTTTTCCACTTGAAGGTGATGTTTAATGGCTTTTTGTCAAATTGTCTTTCATAAAAGCATTGGGTCACAACTTGAATCATGCACACTTTCTTTCAAATCTTGGTTATAGTAATTTGGTTATTAAAGACTTACTATTATTGGCTAAAATTAATTCATTAAAGCTAAGTAAAATCTGATTATATTACCCCTTAAACTTATCTGCTTCTGCCTCTAAAGTACTGATTACTACTCAAACTTCTGTTAAAATCGGATACCTGAACACTGGTAAGCTGCTTATTGTGACATTACGTTTACAGGCAATCTGTTTACATTGTTAGCAAATTCCAATATCATGATTTAAGAAATCTTTTTGAGATTGGGAGTTTGGATGTCACACAGAACTTTATTTACTTCTTGGTTAATGTAAGTATTGTAGACATGTTTGTGGCCATGAAGTACACCATGTTCTAGCTTGCTATTGGCCACATCGGTGGTTAGAATAGGCTGAATAGCTAAAGCTTTAATCACTTTTTGTTGGTGAATGGACATCAAATGGTATATTGATTGTCTTTTGGACCAAATTTACCTAGTTGTCAATTACTGATAGTCTAATATTACATTACATGTGGATGATAAAGGAACTTACGTTTCACAATAAAAAAAAAAATGCAATACATCTGTAGTAGTTTCAACCCCAGTTACATGTATATTTCACTTCATCTATTCGAACCAGAAAATATACAAAAGAAAGCAACCTGTGCTTGGTCTTTGTTGTCACTGCACAAGTCAAGTAAACGAAATTGTACTTGAGCAGCTAATTACAAAGAATTTAAACTCATTTTGCATGTTTTTTTGCTAGTATTAATTATTGTTTGTGAACTATACACCTTGATCTTGACGTTTTTCATGGCAAATAGTAATGAATCAACCCAAAATGAGTCCCTTTTTCATGAGTGATGTGATGTCTGTTCTGACTTTACTAATTTTACTTTCTCATGCGTGTTACCGGTTGGCAAATGCTGATCTATAGCAAATGGTTTCTTCAGAAGCTTGGGCATGAAGGTACATAGAATAGTCTTTATGTAGTATTTGCCTTGAGGTTAATCTATAAAAAAACAATGTTAATTAACCACTTCAATTGCGTTTGTAGGTCTAAACAATATGTTGATGGCTTATGAGGATAAATCTGCCTATGCTCTGTGTGTATTTTCTCTTGCTATTGGCCCAAATCATGAACCCATCACGTTTGTGGGAAAGACCCCGGTATGCTTTATATATTCACTTTGTTTCCTATTTATCAAATGGTTTAAACTGTGATCTGCATGTACCTATGAATGAGCGTACTAGGATTTGTTTTATTAGCATTTCAAATAATTACACACAATGTACCCTTTCAGGGGAAGATCGTCCCTGCAAGAGGACCAAATGACTTTGGATGGGATCCAGTCTTCCAACCTGATGGTTATGATCAAACGTAAGGCCATCTCTATTTCTATAGGATCATCTCCTTAATATGTGGCAATTATGAGCAATTAACTTATAAACGGGTCTTGGATATTTCATATCTTTAACGGATCTAATGTCTGAAATCAAGTTAAGCTAAACGAGGAACACATCGAATGGGTCGAACAGGTTGAAAGTCATGTCAAGTCTGTCTTTTAAGAGTTCAAACTTATAAATTGTGGAGAAAGAATTTTTGAAGGTCCCCGTTCTGACTTAGCCACCTGTTTGAACCAGAATCAGATTTGACATTGTTATGAACCAAACCCATTTTGATCCATTTTAACCCGACCCATTTTGGCTCGCCATTTTGCCAACTCTTGTCTCCCTGATCCTTTCATATAATCGCGTGCTTGCAATAAGACCAAACTAATTTTATGATTTATGTTATAGTTATGCTGAAATGCCCAAGGAAGAAAAGAACAAGATTTCTCATCGCGGAAGAGCTCTTGCGCTAGTAAAATCGCACTTTGCTGAAGCTGGATATGTATTCGACACATAAAATAGAATGTTATTTCTATTGGCGCATAACGCTTTAGATTCATATTGTAGTACTTCCAAACAAGATATTATAGCTGGGAGTTTCAAGTTTATGGTTGTGATTTTCTCACTTTACAAGTTCACATTGTTTTTTTCCCAAAGAGGTATCCACTGTATTTTGGGTAAACTGATGTTGCAAATACAGGATGGTGCAAAAGCCACCTTTATGTGACTTAATGTTTGACCACATTAACAACGTCATTCGTGAGTTATTTTTTGCAAGACTCGCAAGGGTGACACATCTATCCATGTTAGATAATTCTGGTGACTCGCCTTCGTTAGTACTTTGTGATTGATTGAGATATACTCATATACATTAGTAGGACAAAGTTGTGACTTTGTCTCTTGATACCTTCACTCGAAATGTAGGCAACCAAGAGGGCTCAAATCACTAGTACCCGTCTTATTTCTTAGTCACATGGATGACGTCTGGATCACTTTGAAGGGTACCTTAAGTATGACAGTTGTACGGTAAGAGCTTAAGGACCAAACTCATGTGTCTCAGTAGAGACCTTACATGGAGAGCCACACCTTACTTCATTTCATAACAAGTCACTGCAGAATCAATGTGGCATTGTACTGTATGGTAGGGGTTAGTTCATGTGGATCGGTGAAACTCAAACCTTTAGAGTTTGGAATGAACATCAATGCCTCAACTGGCGAAAATGCGAAATGGGTTTCTTAAAATATGGTTACTGTTAATTTTTTATCTTTCAAGCTAATATTAATGTTATCATCACATATTCCTAATAGGTCTTCAATAAATAAATGTTATTGGTAAGTTGATAATGATGGTAAATTAGGCTAAGTGTGGATGTGGTCTACCACCACCACCTCCACCTTTCACGCGGGGTGACTATTATCTCCCTTCAAATCCAACACAGAGCGAAATAAAAGAAAGAGGGCCGGAAGAAAGAGAAATAAGAGAAATGGTGCCGGAATCCTCCACATTCTCATGACTTTTTAGACCTTTTAATTTTAACCCTTTTTCAATAAGATCACAACCTATTGATTTATCATGTCACTTTTTATTGTCTCTCGACACCTTTAATCAAACTAGTTCATAAGATTCTTACAGAACATGTTCTTACCATTAAACAAACAACTTTAAACATAATAACAACAAACATTATCATTAAAAAGATAACAATACATTTATTTTTTAAAAGTAAAACTATATACTCTATCAAAAAGTAAAAGATGCTCACAAAGATGTAATCTACTTGCTTGTTGCTTAAATGCATCACCAACCAATCCTTTCAATATCAAGTGCTGAGTTATTCTTTGATCATATTCGTTTCCTAAACAACATCCATAAGTAGTTTTAACTTTCCAATTCGGAATTCTATGCAAGATAATATGATCTATTCTTATCATGTAACGTGTAGTTAGTACCCTTTTGGCACCAAGAAATGGCAGCTTCACGGCTTTGCCTGGAAAGCTTTGGAGACATCTAGATAGTTTAGACGAGTTGCACCATAAAAATGCTCTGGAAGTTCATCTTGTGTATTTGCCTGCACCAATGGTCAAAATATCAATCATATGAAGCAATTTAGACACCCACAAATCAATTAGGTTTACTTTTGTTTCTAAGGGGTCAAACGGGTAAAACATAAACTAAAATGGTTGCCTGTATGGCTGTATGACAAATGTTAAACATTTTTTTTTATTCAAACCTGTTTGAACCTGTTAAAAAAGTAAAGGACTGTCATATTCTTCGTTGGCGCACAGAAGTTAGTATGAGTATTGAAGTTTGATATAAGAAAACTGTTTTGCCAATGTATGGAGATGGGTAATCCCATATATATTACAATAACTCATCTTCTGATTACCTGACTTATTTTACATATTAAGATCCCACATGCTGTTGTTTTGTTTTAGGTTTCTAAAAAGCCAAGGAAAACAACTCAGCACTGGCCTGGTGCGTTACACTTTCAGGGCTCTATAGGAATTTCGCTATTTTCAGTATGGCTTGTACGATCAGGCATCGCTGGCAATTTGGTTCTTGCTGTAAAGAATCCATTTTTAGAAGAGCGAGTGGTAAGACATCTAGTGCTTCCTACATTAACTCGTCATAGAATTGATACTCTTTTAGCTAATTGTTACTGAACTCCTTGAAATCTTCTGAAAACTAAGCCACACATGGTTTAGGATGTTTATAGTTTTATTATGGTAAGGCATTCCTTCAATTCTTCTCCTTTAATCAATTGCCCGCCCCTCTTGGTTTTCATTTCTTTCTATGCACACATTACCGATTTATTCAGAATTGTTATGGGTGTCACTTTGCGTCGTATAGCGTACTTATCTAAGAATAACAAGCTAGATTTATTCAGAAAAGGATATCATAGTTCAACATAGTGCATATTATTCTCTTAGTAGATATTGCTTTCTCTTTGCAGAACGAACATACATGGACTAGTTTTGTATACTTTAGATCGCCTTTACAGAGCGAGGTATGGGTGACATTAGCTCTATGTGATCGATAAAATACTTCTAAAATCGATTCCCAAATATGTGACGGCAGATTTGAATTATGTCTAGTTTTCCTTTAAAACGAGCCTATCCATGACTATCATGAGCGGTAAACATCATTGCTCCTATCTTTCACGACTCAAATCCATCTGCGAGTCTAAATTCCTATCACAGAACTTGCCTGCTGGGGACCTAGCTTCTAGCCTGATGTATCTCCAAACCTTGCATTTAAACTTCAGCCAGACGTATCAACCACCCGGCTTTTAAATCATATAATTTGAAAGTTATATCTTTCTACTCCACCGGATAAACTCTCGTCCCACTTGGTATGTAACAGTCTTTTGAATCTAGTCAAGTCTTCATATACGTAAACCACCACCATACGAACAAAACCCGGCTAATCAGGCTAAGACCCGGCTATATCCGGCTAGACCCGGATATTCCGGCCAAGACCCGGCTAAACCCGGATATTCTGGCCATGACCCGGATAGACCCGGCTACATCCGGTTATTCCGGCCAAGATCCGGCTACATCCGGCCATGACCCGGATATTCCGGCTAAGATCCGGCTATATCCGGCCATGACCCGGTTATTCCGGCTGAAATCCGGCTACATCCGGCCATGACCCGGATATTCCGGCCACGATCCGGCTATATCCGGCCATGACCCGGATATTCCGGCCAAGATCCGGCTACATCCGGCCATGACCCGGTTATCCGGCTAAGATCCGGCTATATCCGGCCATGACCCGGATATTCCGGCCAAGATCCGGCTATATCCGGCCATGACCCGGTTATTCCGGCCAAGATCCGGCTATATCCGGTTATACCCGGCCAAGACCCGGTTATTCTATTCTCTTAATAGATATTGCTTTTTCCTTTGCAAAAAATCCTTATTTCCTTTGGCGCGCGTGCTCATGATTACATGCGCTTGGATCAAACAGGTATGCCATACATGCTGCAGTTTTTTAACTAGCTATCTTGTGTTGTGGTGTAGTTATCATGAGCACGCATGCCAAAGGAAAGCAAAAATTACTTCTTTCATGCATCATGGTACACTTTTCTTATGTTTCAGACAAATCCAAATCGAGAAGTGCTCGAGTTCATTGAAGACTATCAGTTAAGGAAATTATCAAGGATCTCCCTGAAGATTCATCACTTACTCTAAAAAAGGTTCAAAATGGATACACAGTATGATAGTACTTGGACATATGGTAAGAACTTTTACAATTAATGTATAAAATCAAACCTATATACTCAATTAAAAAGTAAAAGATGCTCACAGAGATGTAATCTGCTTGCTTTGTGCTTCGATGCATCACCAACCAATCATTTCAATATCAAGTGCTGAATTATTCTTTGATCATATTTGTTTCCTAAACAACATCCTTTATGTGAAGTTTAATCCTTAGCAAATTTACACAATTAATCACACTCTACCTTGTGCTCTAGCACTAATTAACTTTATGCAAGCAATATAGACTCTTCTATTCTTATCATGTAGTAACATGCACTTGAACACCCTTTGGGCACCAAGAAATGGCAGCTTCACGGGTTTGCCTGGAAAGCTTTGGAGACATCTAGATAGTTTAGACGAGTTGCACCATAAAGATGCTCTGGTAGTTCATCTTGTTTATTTGCCTGCACAAATGGTCAAAATATCAATCTTATGTACACCCACAAATCAATTTGGTTTGCTTTTATTTCTAAGGGGTCAAACGGGTAAAATATAAACTAAAATGGTTACCTGTATGACAAATGCAGTTTCACTTATTATGTTATTGAAACAACTCAAAGCTGTGCTAGCTATCCCCCTAGCAAGTGCAGATGATCTCACATCGATATCAAGCTAAAATGACATAGAATAGGTTAGATTCGAAGGGCATAGTTAAGTTCAATGGAACAAAAAGGGAAAAAAAGGTGAATTTGTAAAGTTATACATTTACCTCGATATAGTTCTTTCCACGGATATAGTTAATTTTAAGTAACTGACCCACTAGGATGGCTTTATTAACACTTTTCTTGAGAACCCATGGTCCCTGAAATCATTTTAAAAGAAACACGTCAAATGGGCTAATACTCTTTCAAAGTGCGGTTTCAATGCACAGAACCTCAAGTTTAATGAATATATTAGACTGTTATCAGGGAAAAAAAATGCAATTTTGGTTATAGTAGTTTAAACTTTGAGATGCTAGCTATATATTAAAACGTCTGTGAAAAAAGTTTCCAATCGACCCAACTGACCTGGTTCTACGACTCTACGTGTACCAAAAAAACATTTTTTTTTATTCAAACCCGTTAAAAAGTAAAGGAGTGTCGTTTTCTTTGTTGGCGCACAGAAGTTAGTAATAGTATTGAAGTTTGATATAAGAAAACTGTTTTGCCAATGTACGGAGATGGGTAATCCCATATATATTACAATAACTTATCTTCTGATTACCTGACTTATTTTCATATTAGACTAATGCTAATGGGAGTTGCCTCCCAACCACAACCCCATAAAAGCAACGCGTTGCCCCATTAGCTCACCCCAAAGCGACGCGTCACCAAGCAACCATTTCAAAGTTTTGGTTGCTCAGCCGACCGAAACATTTGCAAGATTTGTGTGTGTAGTTTTTTTTATTTGTTTTATGGAGTATGTTTTTGGTTGTAGTTTTCGGGGTCGCTTTTGTGGTCACCACTAGCTAGTTATGGTAGGGGTGGAGTTGTGGAGAGAGAAAGCTGAGGTGGCGCTGACGTGGCGGGGTTGCTTTTGTAGAAATGGCGTTGCCATTAGCATTAGTCTTAAGATCCCACATGCTGTTGTTTTGTTTTAGGTTTCTAAATACCACAAGCCAAGGAAAATAACTCAGCACTGGCCTGGTACGTTACACTTTTGGGGCTCTATATGAATTTCGCTATTTTCATATACGATCAGGCACCCCTGACAATTTGGTTCTAAATAATACATTTTCAGAAGAGCGAGCAGTAAGACATCTAGTGCTTCCTACATTAACTCAATAGAATTGATACTCTTTTGGTTAATTGTTACTGAACTCCTTGAAATCTTCTGAAAACTATGCCACACATGGTTTAGAATGTTTGTCATAGTTCAAAATGTACATTATTCTCTTAGTAGATATTGCATTCTCTTTGCAGAACGAACATACATGGACTGGTTTTGTATACTTTAGATCGCCTTTACGAGCGAGGTATGGGTGAAACTAGCTCTATGTGATCCATAAAATACTTCTAAAATCGATTCCCAAGTATGTGACGGCAGATTTGAATTATGTCTAGTTTTCCTTCCACACTCACCTATCTATGACTATCATGCGTGGCGTGGTAAACGTCATTGCTCCTATCTTTCACGACACAAATCCATCTCCGAGTCTAAATTCCTATTAAAGAACTTGCCTGCTGGGGACCTAGCTTCCAGCCGGCCTGATGTATCTCCAAACCTTGCATTAAACTTCAGCCAGACGTATCAACCACCCGGCTTTTAAATCATATAATTTGAAAGTTATATCTTTCTATTCCACCGGATAAACTCTCGTCCCACTTGGTATGTAATAGTCTTTTGAATCTAGTCAAGTCTTCATATACATAAACCACCACCATATGAACAAAACCCGGCCAAGACCCGGCTAAACCCGGATATTCCGGCCATGACCCGGAGAGACCCGGCTATTCCGGCCAAGATCCGGCTACATTCGGCCATGACCCGGATATTCCGGCTAAGATCCGGCTATATCCGGCCATGACCCGGATATTCCGGCCAAGATCCGGCTATATCCGGCCATGACCCGGTTATTCCGGCCAAGATCCGGCTACATCCGGCCATGAACCGGTTTTTCCGGCCAAGATCCGGCTATATCCGGTTATACCCGGCCAAGACCCGGTTATTCTATTCTATTAATAGATATTTGCTTTTTCCTTTGCAAAAAATCCTTATTTCCTTTGGCGCGCGTGCTCATGATTACATGCGCATGGATCAAACAGGTATGCCATACATGCTGCAGTTTTTTAGCTAGCTATCTTGTGTTGTGGTGTAGTTATCATGAGCACGCGCGCCAAAGGAAAGCAAAAATTACTTCTTTCATGCATCATGGTACACTTTTCTTGTGTTTCAGACAAAATCCAAATCGAGAAGTGCTCGAGTTCATTGAAGACTATCAGTTAAGGAAATTATCAAGGATCTCCCTGAAGCTTTGTCACTAACTCTAAAAAAGGTTCAAAATGGATACACAGTATGATAGTACTTGGACATATGGTAAGAACTTTTACAATTAATGTATAAAATCAAACCTATATACTCAATTACGGAGTAAAAAGTAAAAGATGCTCACAGAGATGTAATCTGCTTGCTTGTTGCTTCGATGCATCACCAACCAATCATTTCAATATCAAGTGCTGAGTTATTCTTTGATCATATTTGTTTCGTATACAAGCATACAACATCCCATTATGTCAAGTTCAGCAAATTTTTACACAATTAATCAAACTCTACCTTGTGCTCTAGCACTAATTAACTCTATGCAAGCAATATAGACTTCTATTCTTATCATGTAGTAACACGTACTCAACACCCTTTGGGCACCAAGAAATGGCAGCTTCACGGGTTTGCCTGGAAAGCTTTGGAGACATCTAGATAGTTTAGGCGAGTTGCCCCATAAAGATGCTCTGGAAGTTCATCTTGTTTATTTGCCTGCACAAATGGTCAAAATATCAATCTTATGCACACCCACAAATCAATTTGGTTTGCTTTTATTTCTAAGGGGTCAAACAGGTAAAATATAAACTAAAATGGTTACCTGTATGACAAATGCAGTTTCACTTATTATATTATTGAAACAAGTCAAAGCTGTGCTAGCTATCCCCCTAGCAAGTGCAGATGATCCCACATCGATATCAAGCTAAAATGACATATAATAGGTTAGATTCGAAGGGCATAGTTAACTTCAGTGGAACGAAAAGGGTGAATTCGTTAAGTTATACATTTACCTCGATATAGTTCTTTCCACGGATATAGTTGATTTTAAGTAACTGACCCACTAGAGTGGCTCTATGAACACTTTTCTTGAGAACCCATGGTCCCTGAAATCGTTTTATAAGAAACACGTCAAATGGACTAATACTCTTTCAAAGTGTGGTTTCAATGCACAGAACCTCAAGTTTAATGAATATATTAGACTATTATCGAGGAAAAAAAGCACTTTTGGTTATAGTAGTTTAAACTTTGAGACGCTAGCTATATATTAAAATGTTTGTCAAAAAAGTTTCCAGTCGACCCGACTGACCTGGTTCTATGACTCTACGTGTACCAAAAAGTTAACAATTTTTGGTCCAAACCCGTTTTAACCTGTTATCCAACCCCCTAGGTGCCCATTTTGCCACATATATTTTATGTAAAATCAACTATATATACACTCACCTCAGTTACATGAGGTATGAGCTTAAACCTTGAATTTCTGAATGCATCATCTCCTTCCACAAATTTCTTTAGCAAAGGAAGATCTTTGATAGGAGTACGTGTCATATAGTAAGATGCAATGGTATAAGTTGTTGACCCGGGAACCTAATTTATAACAGAAAACACCGAGATTAACTCAAAATTCATGTTACACTATCTTTCTTTCCATATTATGATGCAAATAAATTTGTAAACTTTGCTACATGGGTTTACAATCAGACAGTTACCTGAAAGTTAACAACAAAGAAGAATTCTGGACGACCATTAGCTGCAAATTTCTGCAGAATAGAATACATGAATGAAACCGTATGGGCATGCATCCTATGCCATTTAATAATATTATAAGTATAAGAAACGCTACGCCAACCTGCACAATATTTCCTGGTCGAGCAGCAAGGTTATCTTCCCGCCTATCTGATCTCAGCCAATCGACAGCAACAGTTTGCATCAATGTGCTTTGAGCCGATATCTGGATAAACAAACACGGAACTATACAAATTGATAGAAAAAATAGTATCTTATGACCAGCAATGCTATTGTACTTTTAATTACTGTGCATTTGAGCTAGTAAAAAAAGGTTTTGTGTCCGTTCGGGTCATTTTATGACCATTTTTTTATGAAACGTAACATAATATACAATTCTCACACTTCTCTATTTCATTTGTTTTATACAGTATTAATTTTTAAACTTTGTTTTATGCGTTTTCTGGCTTCAAATGACTCAAACATGACTCGAAGTCATTCTTTAATGACTCAGATGTACAAAAAAGGTACAATTACCGACACCCACAACTGAAATAGTTCACAAATATTTTAGGCAAAAATACTCAAAATAAAAATTGTTGGAAGAGTCACCTTCTTATGGTCTTCAAAATAAGTTTCTCCACGAATTTGAAACAATAAAGGTTCCGGAACTGACCAACTGTTAGAAAGACTACCAGTTTGATCCTTTGGAAGAGTGAATATGAAGTCACGTAAGATACCTTCTCCCCAAACCGTTTCCTCTAAGTCTGCACATGATCATAATATAAAGCTAACGCACCCAGGAAACTACCACCTTTTAGCATGAATCTTTAACCATAATAAGTGGACTTACCAGTATATTCATGCAACTTTTTCTCTAAATCATAAGCGGTGGGAGTGCAAGGCTTGTCTGGACACATATTCTGAAAATTCATGACCATGAAATCTAGCGTGTACATCGTTGTGGCTAATTGCATAAAGAAGCTAATCAATTTTAGACATTTAGTATAAACCAACTTTCTTTTGGCCAAAGTAAACATTAAAGGTTCAAGATTTCTGAGTTAGCAACCAACCTTATGTCAAACTTTTTGAAACTTAACTTTTTTGATTTAGTCTTAAGTTTTGGTTACACTAAACAGATACTAGGAAAACGTTTGTTTTCTTTTTAGGCAATTAGCTTTTGAAAATAATGAGGTGTGATTCAGTACTGCACCTGAGAGTAAATATCGCTATGAAAATCTTCAAGAAAATATTCCGGAGGATCAAAGAATTCGTCTGATTCATCGTCCATTTCTACAAAACCAATGCGAACTGAAGTACCTTTAGACACTTCACTCTCCACATCCACCTTAGAGTCTTTATTTTCATTGCTTTGAGCTACAACACCCGTAGAAGTTTGACTTTGATGCAGCATATCCTTTTGTTTCGACTCTTGTGACGAGAACTCAGATACATAATTGCCCAAGTTTGTTTTGAAGAATTCCCTCAAAGCTACATGTATTTATATGGAAACATTTCTTAGTATAATGAAAACTTGAAAAAACATAAACATAAACACAATATTCATTTCAAAAAGCAAACCAGCAAGTCTTCCAATCATGTGAATCGAGAGAGACTGATCAGAATACTTTTGTAGGTATAATCTCCAATGTTTCCAATCAACTTCAAGCATGTGTCTTAATTAAAACTGAGTGTTTACCTTGATCCACAGGTGATATCACATACCCTCCACCTTTGACATTAAATAGTTGTCAAAGAGTAAAATTGTCTTTTTGTTTCTTTTATCAAAGTTGTAATAAAAGCATTTTTTGTAATTTTTGTCTGGTGACAATAATTTTGGTTGGAGGTAGTAGCAACGTGTTTTTATGCATGCTCTGTTATCATATAAGGGTGCTAAAAGTGAAACTTATGTTTTACTACGTTTTGAGTCGTAAAACCTCACTACAAGTAAATAGGGTACTAAAACATCATAAAACTCATACGCATATATTACATGTTACATATTCCCTAAAACAACTTATATTTCTAGGTCGCGTTAGGATTTCCGGTTGAGTATATATCACGTTATACTTTTCCGCGTACATTGACTACTTGAGGTGAGTTTCATAGCCCCACTTTTACATGCTTTACTACTCGATTTGAATTACTTTGGGGGTGAGAATACATGCTCGTTTACTTAAATACCTTACCGATTTTATTTAAATACATATTCATTTGTTTGAACGCATTACTCGTTTACTTATTACATGCTCAGTTACTTTCTCTCAGACAGAAGTACTTAAACTTTAACGTATTGCCTAAGTTACACAACTTTCCACTAAGTCCCCATTATCATGAACCATTAATTACGTAGTAAGTGCGAATGTTGTGAATAGATCTATTGGGTTGACCCCAGCCCGAGTAGTTGCCCAACTTGACTGGCATCTCAAACGGACGCATAATCATTTGAGGAACTTGAGTGTTCACTGAAAGGAACACTTACAGAGGCACAAGAACTAGAAAACATTCAGGCTTCGGGGTCATGAGCTTAGGGCAATAGTAATACATTTTCTCTGATATTGTATTTGTTATAATGGTCATACACTCAAATCTTGTGGTCCGCACTTGACATTTACATTTACTTAAACCTATTAACTCACCAATATTAATGTTGGACATTTTTAGCATGTATTTCTCATGTTTGTAAGTTACTTGGTTTGGCATACATGGAGTCCATTCATAGAGTCGTCATTGGCGGACATTCACGAAGATTTTCTGCATAGACTTAACATCATTTGAAATTGTATTTTCCAAAAACTATCTTCATGTTGTTGTGAAACTTGAGAACCATGTAGTGAAAACCTTATATTGTTTTAACGAATCAAATGATGTATCTTCTTAAAACGGCTCATATAGAGGTCGTTCTTTGTACCTGGTGACTTTGTGCTATGAAGTCACGCCTCGGTTACTATTCCGCTGCAACATTTTGAGGGTGTGACAGTTAACAATACCGTGAAAAAATAACCGTGGAAATTTTAACTATCTTTTAGTAGTCGATCCCCTGCTTAATAGAATCTATACCACTTTCAAATGAGCTGTGAATACCAACCAAAGTGAGTTCAACCCGACATTAAAACTCGTCTCCAACTTTAACTCCAGGGACGGAACCACATTGTTCAAACTGTTAACATTTATGATATCATTTTGAAGAAATGAGATTGTATAGTCAATATTATCTCGACTGATTTGTTAGTTACCATAAATAACTGGTCAACATTTGGTTAAAAATTTTGGCGGGAAAAATTAGAGGGAATAATTAATGGAAATGAAAAAGAGAGAAAAGTCAAATAAAGTCAAACTTTTGACGAGTACATGTCCTCACCAAAAGTTTTGGTCAAATTTCCTTCACTTTTTGGCAGTCAAAGTTTGAAACTTGGATTTTTTGTCGTTTAGTGGCTTTTAGCGAGGACATGCATGTCCTCGTCGAAGGATTCGTCATCCGTTCAACTTTTCCTTGTAGTGTATACGAAATGGGTGAAGTTAAATTGAATAGACATATGAAATATTGTTCATACAAAGAAAGCGAAGTAGTTGAACGATTTAACTGATTAAACAATACATCGCTTGCAAAACACGGACGTTTAATACTCGCTTACAAACAATGGACATCCAACAACTACGGATGGTTTTCCATAGAATGCATAGACCAATTGAATTCAATCACTAAAGAAGCACGATCCATAACCCATCTCCATTTAATGATAGGAAGCTGGCCATTACGCATCACTGTAACCAGAGAGTTTTGTAGATGAAACGATTATGTGGTCATACTCTATGTGCACGAATGCATGATACACGTGTTGTATGTGACTATACGTTGCATTATAAATTGAAGATGATAAATGCGCAACTAACTATATATTGGAGTTGTATATTCGGTATGGCATGTATAGAAAATTTGTGAAATTAAAAACTACAGTTAAAAAATAAAAGCTTATAGAGTGAAAATAAAAGAGAAAATTGCCAAGAACTCAAGAAGAAGTGTACATAGACGGACCCACATGTATGCCGGGTGTGGCACGGGCTATATCCGATTTTAGGTCACGAAGTGCAAAAAGTTTTCAAAACTTTTTGTGGTATGTGCAACCCTCAAATTTCTTTTGCTACTTTCGTTTTTTATAATATAACTTTAGTTAGTTTAACATTTCTTTTGTAAAACACCCTTTTAAAAATCCTGGGTCCAAGTGTAACCATAAATTAAAGGCCAAGTGTGGTCGTGAGTATCTTTTTCGTTGGTAAACATATAGGCACACAATATTTGAAACTAAGCATACTGAAAAGTGAAAAGCACCATAAATACTCGGTAAGTCGGTATTAGTCACAATAATTTTATTAAACTATATCCTAAATCAAACGGTAAACTTCTTGAAGGAATTTAATATATGTTTTTCATACAATCAAACGGTATTAGTCACAATGAACAAAAAATGTAATAGACATGTCCATCACTGCTGCATCGATAAATGTTGTCTCTTTGATCCCAACCGACGGTGAAAGTTACCAAGTATTTTGGCTTCGTTTTCAAATCCTAAAAAGTTTATACACATAAGTATTGGATAACGAACCCAAAGAAATATTGTTTCTGAGTAAACATTTCGAAACAGACCTCACTAGGTATGCCCCATAATCGTCGGCTCGTCGCAAATATAAATCTGTTTCTTTGACTACAATTCCTGGAGGTAATGACTCCGCCCCACGGGGAAGGCCGCATGTAACCTAAGGACTAACCATGCAATTTGACCAAACCATAAAGACAATTTTTGCAATTTACTCCATTTACTCCATAATAATGAACAATAATTTTTTAAGCATAAGTGAAAAATTCAAGTTTTATCAGGACAAATGTGTGATTGATGTGCTTATTCAAGAATGCGTATAATATAGGTGAGTGTGATTGGAGCTTCCATGTTTGATGTTTCATACGGAGGCCGTTTAACTTCTTGGAAAACAAAAAATGTTTCACTTCTTCGAAAGCAAAAAATGTTTCATACGAAAGACGTTTAACTTTAGTTAAATCCGTGTTAGGCAGTCTTCCTTTGTACTATTTTTCTCTATTTAAAGCTCCTTTAAAAGTAACTAATGTATCGAAAGGAATTAGAAGACGACTTTTTATTTTATTATTATTATTATTATTATTATTATTATTATTATTATTATTATTATTATTATTATTATTATTATTATTTTGGAGGTGACGGTGATTCTCGAAAAATTTCTTGGATCGCATGGGATAAAGTTCTCTTGTTTTCTTAATTTGGTGAGCTAAATATTAGAAGTCTCAAAGCTCTCAATTGGCCTCTTTTGGCTAAATGGTGGTGGCGCTTCAAAACCCAAAAAAAAAAAAAAATCTCTTTGAAAGAAAGTTATTTGTTCTTTTCATGGGTCAGATGGAAAATTAGGTGTTGTAAGTGATGTTGGCTCTCTTGGTGCTTGGGGAAAGTGTTTGTATTAGGAATGAATTTGCAAAAATTGATATATCTTTTCAATCTTTATTTTATACGAAAATTGTCTGAGGTCAAGAAACAAGGTTTTGGACAAACATATGGAGCGGTAACACGACCTTTTGTGAAAAATATGCGCGTCTTTCTGCTATAGAAACAAACCAAAATTGTCATGTGAATCAAAAGACTGTGGGTTTGAATTCTTGTCATTCGCGGGTTCTTTGGACGTGGCCTAGGCCAAATGGCCAATCAGGTTAGGCAGGGAAGAATGTGACTTTAATGATCTTCAACATGATATTTGAAGTATTATTCTTTCTTCGAATCAAGATTCTCGGCGTTGGTCACTTGATCCATCAGCTCAGTTTTCCGTTTCTGCTTTACGGGCAATTATTGATTCCAAGTTGTTTGGGCATGGAGGATTCAAATTATAGGCTGCCAACAAGAGCCAATATTGATAAAAGAGGAATCGACCTTCACTCTATTTTATGTCTGTTTTGCGAGGAAAAAATTTGAAGATGAAGATCATCTTTTTGCTCTTTAACCTTTCCTCGAAATATTTGAAATTTGATTCGTAAATGGTGGGGGTCGGATGTGATCCCTCTTGATATCATCTTGAATGTTCTTGATATGGCGGATGATGGTGATTTGAATTTGGGTGAGAGAACAAGTTTTTTTTTGATGTTGTGGTTCTATGTGCTATCTGATGGATATGGTGGGCTCGAAATTTACTTGTTTTCCGGCGGTTAAGGTTAATACGATGAAATCATTGAAGACATCTTTGCAACATCTTATCACTCTTGATACGAAAGAGACCTCCCGCCATAGAGAAGAGATCTATCTTTGGAGAAAAAACAG
Organism: Artemisia annua; assembly: GCA_014162995.1. Lineage (NCBI taxonomy): Eukaryota > Viridiplantae > Streptophyta > Magnoliopsida > Asterales > Asteraceae > Artemisia > Artemisia annua. The sequence continues at coordinate 226,995 of LBNU01011567.1, read as the reverse complement.
AGAAGTGTTGTAGTATTTCTTGAATTGATTAGTGTTGCAATCCAAGTGTTTTTTATATTCAATTGTAATCTTTTCTTGATTTGTCCTGCTAGCTTCTTACTAGCATGTCTTTTTAATAAAATACCCGCCGTTAAAAACAAGAAAAAAAAGGTGAGTGTGAGTTCATCATTAAAACAAATGCAAGTGTAAACGGGTAAGTGGATAAAGTTTTTTCTGTTCAGGTTACGTGTGGAAGGCAAGTTTGTAACTCGTATGTACGCGGTATTTTATGATCATCTCCGACCTTTTTCCTTGCCACTCTAAAAATGTGTACATAGTAAGGTTTGAACCCCTACCACTCAGCAGTTTGATGGTAACATATTTTATGTATTAAGTCTATTTTGATAATGAGGTTAATAAAAACTAATTAATTAAACTGAAAATTGGATACAAAAGAGCATATCTTTTATATAATAAAAGAATTACATCATTTCGGAGTTTTTTTAACAAAACAATCTTAGTGGAAAAACAATTGGACCAATAGGAATGCTCGATTTTGACACATATGCGAAATCGAGCAATATGATTGGCCAATAAAAAGTCAAAATTAAATTGATTTTGGTCAAACTTTAATAAATTTGGTGGAGAATTTGATTAAAGAAAAAAAAACACATAAAAATATAGGTGTCAAATTTATAAAAATAAAAAACTTTAAAAAAGATGAGGTAATTAATAAAACATTAGTAGGTTGAATTTTAAATATATTATAGGGAGTTAAGTGTAAAATTATAAATCTCCATATTTTTTGATAACTTTAGATAATAAACAAATAACACCTTATACTTTATACCCCCTACACTTTAAAATATGAACTTTGTTTACAATTACATAAGTATTAGTTTTGGTTTGAAATTTCCATCCATTAAACTTACAAAATTTTATAAATGTACGAATTAGTTTTAATATACGTTAAATAAATTTAAAATAAATATTACTTTTAAACTTTCATCTATTAAAATATCTTTTACTATGTACGTTAAATATAAATAAGAACTCATGTTATCCTATTGAAAAGTTTAATCTATACGTACACGGGTTTGAATATTAAATACAGTTAAGTTATTATTAACGGTAATATAAATATCAAATGATAAGTACGAGTTACTGTGATATGAAAATAAATATACGTGATTGTACTTATAACGCCTCATGTAATTATTATTTAAAGTTTATATATGGATATCCGGAAAAACATTTTTAAAAAACTTTACGGAGTATATTTTAACTTCATCAACGCTCATTATGTGCTACTAAACTCGCACATTTTATACAACATGATATCAATAGTTAAAGTTAAACAACAACATCAACCTCAACATTAACATCTATGTCAGCTAAACAAAGTTAAATCTTTCATCCAATAAAATTTTTACAAAATATTAATTGATATTAATACATAATGAAAAACTCATGCATACTTATTAGTTGTACTTATATCATAATTTTCACGGGTAAATTCTTATATATTCATAAAGTAAACAAAAAAATTAAAATAAATTTGATTTATGTGTAAACCCATGTGATCAAAGAACCTTTGGCCTAATAACATTATAAGGAGACACGCTCAAGAATCAAATATAAGGTCGATGCCACGGTTCTATTTACAATTTCTGCTAACTATTTTTCTTATTTTCGCACATGTTGATACTCTAAACTTTTTAAAATATACGTAAGATTTTATTTTTTAAACGATAATACTATATAATTAAATTTTTCTGGAAAAACCCGTGCGTGCACGGGTATTATAACTAGTAAAATAGATGGAGAGATCAAATTAACTTAAAGATTGGTACCTAAAATCTCATGTGAAGAAATAAAAATTCATGAGAAGGAAACAAAAACAGTTTAAAACTCAAACTGTCTCTTTAACTTAAACAAGGGTATCTTTGGAGTGCTTTCTTTAACTTCAAACCCACACTCCACTGCCAAATGTTTTGGAACTTTAGTTAATAGTTGGTTTAAGTCTTCTATTACATAAAACAAATTTGGATGTATGTTACACCAACTTTTATGGATTACAAGGAAGACTTTAAATCTGTTGTTTATACGATGTATTTGTGATAACTATACCTAATGTATTTGACAAATTACTTGTCTTTTAAGTGTCTAAGTGTTGTCTATAGAACATATTATGTATTCATATGTTGAGTTTGATTTGAGGGGCGAAACTTCTCTGAATATGCCTTTTAGAACTGCTGAAGTTTTGAACTCAGCTAGCTTCGCCTTTAAAGTTCAAAGCACTTGGCCAACTTTTTTGTTTTTGAGAAGGCCAAGTTCTATAAGGTTATGAACTAAGGAGTATGATTTTTAACAAAAAAGTTCCAGAACACCTCTATCAGTTAGAAAAAATAGGGCAACCGCACATATTAATACCACACGTCCACACAACATCGTACTTGGAAACACGACAAGAAGACAAGATACATTCTTTGCCAAATTTAACATTAGGTGTTTGTGAATGCAACTATGCATAAAAAACCGACATCTTTTTCCTGATCTAGTTGTACACCATCTAGCTAATGCCTATGTGTTACAAATATATCTGCATATGGACCCCTATTGTGCTTAGGAATGTGACCCAAAGGGATGATTCGAGCCCTGAATCACCTTTATGAATATCAGATGAGGGGTTCAACAAAAACATAGCACTGTAATATCTTATGAGCCCTGTCCTATCTCCTTCAAGTAAGCTTTTTCTGCTTTCTCAAGCCGATCTTGGAATTGGTGCCACTCATACGTGCACCTGTCTTTTACCTATGATTGGGAATGAAAAAAATACTCGTCAATGATCTTAGGTGTATCACTTCACGGGTCAGAATAAAAATGTACTTACCCCTTGCCATCCATAGTCCCCGTTCACGACTTGACCCTACAGAATTTTACAAGCTATTAAGTTAAAATCCCGAAATAACCACACTATTGTTTTCTATGTTTAACCTTGTTGGCCAAACATTAAAAAGTACAAACATTTTTCTTAATAGACATGTCCATCGAAAAGTGAAGGATGTCTATTGAGAAAAATGTCTAAACCAATTAGTGATCCCTCATTTTTCGTATGAACGAAGGAAACGATCAAATTGAAATAAATAAAAGTTATAATGCCTCACCTGATTCCCAAGTGAAGGAACCCCTTGATGCACGATCCACTGTGAATCTATCACACCAATTTTATTATTTGCCTGAGAGAAGAAACAAGTTATTTCAAGTATTTATTAAAATAAAAAAATCTAATATATAAATAACATACGAGAACAATGATTCCACTTTTGTCCAAACTGTTTATTTGGATAGATAAAGCTTGAGCCTAAATCTGTTTTCATGATATGCTTTGTGGAATTTCATATGATCTCGTTAAGGTGAAACTATACATGCAAAAGCAAACGTCTGATAAGAGGTTAAAGGAACAGACCTTTACGCATCTTCTAAGAGCAAAATCCATACCCCATCCATGCACCAAATCATTCTTCATGTACACAAGAAAACCCAAATTAGCATTACAGTAATCAAAAGAACCCACAAACATAATGTATTCCATTCAACTAGAGGCAGCATAATGGGCTGGTCGGGTAGCAGGTCTTGGCCGGATATGACCGGGTCTAACCGGGTCTTGACCGGAAATGTCCGGGTCTAACCGGGTCTTGACCGGATATAACCGGGTCTAACCGGAAAGTACAATGCCTGTGAGTGGACAGTATCATACTTATGTAGGTGTCTTGATGGCTAAAAAAGAGAGGTATAATGCTATATGGTGGACAGTAACTAAATATTTGATAGGATAAAATTCAGTCACAAACAAAAGAGAGCACTAAAAAGTACTGTAATATATATGACTCTAAGGTTTATTAAAAAAACAAAATCGAAATATAACACAGTTGTCATTTACACAACTAAAGGCTACTTCAAAGTTATCAAAAGTACTATAGACCAAAACAAAAGAAAATAAGACAGTAGTCTGGTGGATATTTTTAGTAGAAAAAACAATGCTTTTGAAGCCTCTTGAGACAGGGTACATATAATATGAGAATACATAATTTTATCTGAGAATGAAACATGAGATTGTGTGAGTCTGATTTCCTACAAATTACAGGTCTCATGTTCGAGTCATCACCACAACCACGATTTCCTTTTTTCTTCTTCTTTTCGTTTTCCTCTTTGTTGCTTAGTATATTTTACTGAGTGGTAATTGCAGTATTATCTAGTATGAATTAAAACAGGCGAAGTTTGATCCACACGCACTTTATTGTCCAGTTCTTTGAAAAAATTGGCTAACTTTTTTTATAGTACTAATTTGACTGTTACAGATATTGAGAGTATCGTCGAATTTTACTGATATAACAATGAGCATTATACAAATCGACCCATTCATGAGTATATGAGTTGAATTACCCACACCAGATACACGAGGACTTTTATAAAGAATTCTGATGTAATTAAATTAAATTACACATGAAATTGGATAGAAAACAATAAGTTCTTGATAGATGTATTTACCTGAATCATATACCACACGCACCGCCATGCTTCCTTGGAAAACACAGGAGCCATAATCTCTACGAATCTGATTTAACAGGAAAAAAGATGGTGCCAATCCATGTGAAATGCATTATAACTAATAGCAACTATGTTTTTGACACAAAATATGAATTTTGAGCATACGCTGCACATGGAGGTATTGGTGGATTACTACACCATTCTGGTTTCTCGTCTATATCCCTGTTAATAAATCCAAACATATAACATAAGTTTACATTTTCAAAAGGAATATCTGGTGTTCACATATTAAAACAATATACTAATTGCTTATTCCTAACCCTCCGTTTCTTTCTAGTGAATACTTATTCTCATTCGGAGGGTGTAATATAGTACCAAGAAGAAATAAAATAAATAGGAGAACCTACAAGTGGAATTCTTTATCGTCTCTTCTCTTTGTCATTTCCCATGTTGTTCTGTTATTACGTTCGAGGCCAGGCTGAGATATCTCCAAACCATGTTTTTTAACCAACTGTATATACCTGGAACATTATGACATAATCAAATTCACGGGTAGGTATATATCTGCATATCTCAGAAGCAAAAAACGAAGAAGAAAAATACGCGTCCCCGTTGAAGTGTTCAACACCAAGATCTTCGTCCCAAATGAAAATATAATCATAAGCTGATACGATATCTGGATGCATAAACCTCTTTGCATACCACCTATACAAAAAGAAAGGAAAATGAAGACGAAGATGAAAAGTTTGTGTAGTAAACAAACAAAATATAGTATAGTTTCTAAAATACCATTTGGTTTGTCGTGAGACACTGACATGAATCGCCTGCTTTGACCACTCATATTGATCCCATTCCGTTGTTCGACCATCATAGTGAAAAAGCACAATTTGGAAATCCTCTGAAAACTAAAAGAATCATATAACGATAACCTCAGTATTTTCAAATTAGTATTGAGCCATTAAATCCAATTAACTTAATAAGCGACCACTTCTGTAAAAAGACCTTTTTCACTGCTGCGTCAATGTTGTCTCTTTGATCCCAACCGACAGTGAAAGTTACCAAGTATTTTGGCTTCCTTTTCAAATCCTAAAAAGTTTATATATACATAAGTATTGGATAACGAACCCAAAGAAAAATTGTTTCTGAGTAAACATTTCGAAACAGACCTCACTAGGTATGCCCCATAATCTTCGCAAGTATAAATCTGTTTCTTTGACTACAATTCCTGGAGGTAATGACTCCGCCCCACGGGGATTTGTTGCAACAAAAATCTGTAATCAAAACATAGTTAACAAGTTAAGCAGACATTGGAACCCAAAATCATGTGCAAACTAGAACATATGCAGAAAACAAAGAGAACACTTTATAAAATTGCATACCCGAGACGTTACAGGTGCATTAACCAGACCAAGATTTTCAGAGAAATTACGTTCAATAGCCTTTGGTTGATCTTCATTCATTGTTTTCTCACATGGCGGTTGAAACCTCAAAGGAAAAGTAATCTACAACATATCAGATAAAATCAAATGATTGATGTTTTTGTGACTATATACAATATCTGAAATCAGCCTACCTTCGTTAGAGTAACATGCGGATAATTAACCCCAACCAAGTATCCAAATATTATTCCGGTAATTGCAGTTATAATAAGTTTTGCAGTGTCATTAGGCTTCTTATAACCATCACTGCATAGAAAAATGAACTGATTATTCAAACGATAATGTTTGATCCAAAGTTTAATTAGCACAGAATATAAGTGTACTTAATTACTTAATTAGTACTCACCGAAGTTCAAGAGAAAACTTAGTACTTACCCGAGGTGCATGCATTTCATGGTAAAGAGAGCCACACTACAGACTTAGAGAATTAGGCGCATTAAATCAATCTTATGAATCGCTTCTAAAGAACATACAACAGCCTCCAGAATATAAGGGTGTGACAGTGTACGGAAGTAACTGAAAACACATGGTTAGGGAATAGTCAAATGTTAAAAAGAGAAGTCCTCTAAAACAGAAATTGATAATTTCCGCTTAATGTACATGATTGTTTCAATATAAACATTGAGAAGTTAATATTGTTAGACAATAAGGAAAAAAGGAAAACAAATCGTATGTGATTAACCTTATATCTTAACAAATAACTAGTTTTATTAAAGATAACAAGATGTCTTGCTTGTGTATTTAGATTAGCATCAATTCCTCTTACTCAAAATGTGCCTCCTTTTTACTTTAAACTTCTTGAGCGCTTCTTTATTCTGAAATCAGCGCGGGGTCACTAATAGATTTGCATCATCGTTTTTCAAGATTGCTTCTATAATATATATGCTCGAACTGTTCTTGTACCTGAACAAATTAATCACATTCAAAGAGGAAAGTATCAATTATCATATTTAGCTAATGAAATCAACATATATATAGACGTACCTTAGAATTTATAGATACTAACATGTAATAGCAACGTACTTTCACAGATGTAGTGTTTTTCTTATATGATTTTGGTATAATACCAAGTCATTGAACTTGTAAAATCTGTTCCACCATCGACCATCGTCTAATTTTTATGTCAGCTAAATAACTTAGGTTGTACAAAAGAAATTACTTTTAGAAAGTGTTGCTTACATTCCAGGTAAATTGAGTTACACATTAACATTGGATCATGCAATGCATGCTCACATGCAAAATTTGAATTAGACCCTTTTTTTTCACTAGATCATACTAACTTTGATCTACTTAATTATCAAATTAAAATTACAGTTTCTATTTAATTAACATCTAATCAACAATAAACAAATCATTAAGGTAATTCAAACTTAAAGACATACACATTAATTATGCGACAGAATTGACTTAAGTTATTATAGATCGTACCTACAAATTAACCTTAAACATATCAAATGAATTGTTTGACAGAAACTAATCACATGTGATGTGAAACTAATAAAAATACAACATATATAATAATAGACAAAAATTACATACGAAATGATCAAATATATATATGCTTACAGGAGTATGTGGTATTTTTTAGATGATGATAATGGCAAAATTTGTGAAGATTTTGCATTTGCATGCGAATATTTATTAGGTTTTAAGTTGATGATTTGCATATAGTGTGATGTTTTATAACGGCCCATCAGCAGGTAGTATTTTTATTTTTGTTATTTTTATTTATTTTATTTTATTTTATTATCATAGTTGCATGCACTTCTTGTTCACATACCTACCAAAAATAATTTATCATACAATTTGGAGCTATGATTAAAAATATTTATAATCACAAAAGTAGCCTTTAAGGAGCTCGCTAGTTTAAAATTTTACTAAAATTTTAGGCAGAGTAACGGAATCAGGACACAATTTGATCATGTCAATTTAGGAAAAATTATATAAAATGAGGAATGCAATTTTTTTGGACCATGTGTATTTAGAAAAAAATGATTTTTTTTTTTACAAAAATTAACACTACGCTGCAAAATTCCATGAGTGTCCTGAAACTCACCCTAGTTCCGTCCCTGTTTATGTATCTAAGTGACTCTTATGGGTCGTTAAACAAAGAAAGTTTGGTGTTACTAGACGAATACCTGTGCATAACGAAGATGTCTAGCGACAAGTAATTATACTTGTGAATTTGTTATTTTGTGCAACCTTTGATGCAATACTTCAAGGTTCAAGGTTTAATTTGTAGTTATTGCGAAAAAAGGTCTATGCATTAAAAAGGAAAAAATGATAAAAGTTAAGAATATAAAAAATATATGATCTGTTAATTTAATGATAGATATTATTACCATTTTTAATCAAGAATATATTACTAATTCAACATTACTTATTTTTTAAGGGATTTACTATAGAATGTCCAGTGGGCAATGATTAAGATACATTAAATAACATATTTTTTTCATATTTAAAGTACTTATGTATTTAATACACAATAATAAACATACAAATTACCTTGAATATATGTAATTTTTAATTTAATAAAGTTCAACTTTTTTATCTATACTACATATAAAGGAAAAAGAGTCAAAGTGGAAAAGTGAAAAGTCAATATTGTTGAAATGTTGAAATCTTATTAAAGGAAATTATGAATGTAATTAATATTATTATTAAAACACCCCATTACTTAAAAGTACAATGATTTATTCACATTGTACAACCAAATTAAATACAACCAATTAAAACACAAACCGGGTTGACCCGGGACGCTTCAAACCCGACGGGTTGAGCCGGTTTAATTTGACCCATTTTCGACCCAACCTAGAAAGTTGACCCGATTTAAATCGACCTATTTTTCAACCGGAACGGTTCAACCGGTTGAACCACCCGGGTCGAACCGGGTTTCAAAACATTATCCATTACTTAAAAGTACAATAATTTATTCACATTGTACAGCCAATTAAAAACATATCTATCAAATTAAATACAATCAATTAAAACAAAAACCGGGTTGACCCGGGACACTTCAAACCCGGACGGGTTGAACCAGTTTAATTTGAACCGTTTTCGACCCAACCTAGCAAGTTGACCCGGTTTAAATCGATCCATTTTTTGCTTGGAACGGTTCAACCGGTTGAACCACCCGGGTTGAACCAGGTTTCAAAACATTATGTTAAATTTCCAAATCTTCAAACTTTTATTGTTTTTCGTTTATAACCTATAAACTTTTTTTTATCAATAAACTATGTGTCGCTATAAAATCCCGTTGCTATGCACGGGTACTCGTCTAGTATATATATATATTTATCTTAACCATTGTCCAACAGTCATTGTATAACAAATTTTATTTTTTAATATATTAAATTTTAATAAAAGAGTTTTTGTCTTTATATAGTAGAGATGAGATAGAGATTAATAAGTGATTTTATATAATTGGACTAAGCTAAATCATATCATTAAGGGGTATCAAACGTTTCAAATGTTACAACACGAATGAAAGAAAAAGAGGAAAAACTGTAACCGGGTCCATCTGTCTCAGAAAAAGATTTTGCGGACAAAAACAAAAAGTTTAAAACATTAATACACATTAGGCATATTTGTTTCATTTCGGTATTAATGAAACATTGTATTAATCTCAATCTTTTTCATTCTAAAACATCTTAAATGACTCCATACATAGGGCACATAGCACATTGCCTATATATAGCTATATTTTACTTTATGATTACCGTCTGGATTTAAGGCATTCCAATCACTTCACATAAAAACAAATACAGTAGATAACTCTTTCAGCAAATCCGGAGTACAAAAACGTGAAAAAGTTTATATGAAACTACAACAACTACAGGCACTCTACGCAGAAAACTAACGTTATATTTTGGAACTCGACTGACAGACAACACAAATACAGTAGATAACTCTTTCAGCAAATACAAAAACGTGAAAAAGATTATATGAAACTATGACTACTACAGGCACTCTAGGCAGAAAACTAACATCATATTTTGGAACTCAACTGACAGACAACACAAACACAGTAGATAACTCTCAGCAAATACAAAAACGTGAAAAAGATTATATGAAACTATGACAACTACAGGCACTCTAGGCAGAAAACTAACTGTCGTATTTTGGAACTCGACTGACAGACAACAGGCACTCTAAGCAGAAAACTAATGTCGTGTTTGGAACTCGCGTGACAAAGAGAGTTGTTTTACATAGCTTCAAATATCGACAACACAAACGTATAATTACCAACTTCTCGATCAAACAATATTTTGAGTAATGGCATTATACAAATTTATCTGACAATCATAATGGCATTATACAATTTGACTACTTGAACATACATTTTTATTAAACCATGTGTGAAGTCAAATATTATACATTCCCGATCCCTATTGTCAAAGACAATGTTTGAGTTAAAAATGAGATGGTGCTTTTCATGTTAAAGATATTAACCTTACATCTTGGAAATTGAGATACAAAGCAATTCACATACTTGAATATAGTTTGACCAAAAAAAATGGTTAAATACCCAAAGAAGTCTTGGCTGCTAGGTGGGTGAGAGACCGTTTATGGTAAACAACACGTAGCTTTTTGTGCTTCTGAACAAAAGCCGCAACATCAATCTCCTTTCCAAGTAGTTGCTCGTGGAGCGCTTCAGATTCCTCATCTGTTTTATTCATAGATTCTGAAACCAATGAACAAAATACGGAGTTAAATAAATCAACAATACAAACATACTGCTATGTAAAGAATTTATGAACCAACAATAAGAGCTTATCAATTTGAAATACATTTATCTGCATAAAAAAATTTAGTGTCTTCAAAGAAAGAGTGTATCTACCTTGTAGCTTGTGTAGCAGAGAACCCGGGGAGTAAGATTTAAGAATTTCGGCTTTTCGCTTGGCTAGGTCGTTTAACTTCTCTTGTGCAGATGCTAACTCACTTGTTCGAATTATCATGCACTGTACCACAAGTAAAAAAACACATAAACCTTGAGCCTTTTGAGATAAGGGCAACAACATTATATTAAATCTATAGCAATCATCAAGAGTGTAATCAGGAGATATAACAGGATTAAATCACGTATTCTTTTATCATGGCAGAATTGCAATGAGTTTAATGGTAAATCAGAGTTCGCAACTTCAACCCATTTACTCATGAATGGGTAGATTTCACCTGTGTACATGTACTTTAGCTTAAACGGGTCAAAATTAAAACATAAACCAAAGCAGAAACGGGTCACACAGGTTTAAAGTATCACCACATCTATCACTAATGTATACAAACCTCTTCAACTTTTTTATTGAAATGGTTATTGTATGTAAACTCATAATAGTGTTCACGTAATGACAAATAAAACATTAATTATTTATTGATGTGTTTACGGGTCAACACAATTTGACCCAGCCTGTTTCAAACTGTACTATAAAATGACCCTTTTCAATCTGACCCCATTGCCTGCCCCCATTTTGCCATGTTTAAAATAATTTTATTGGTTTGCGCTACATAAGAACCTCACCTGGTTCCTTAATTCCGTCATCTGGGGTTCTTTTTCCAAGTTTTGTCCTGCATAACAAAAATACATAAACATTTCGAATATTTTACTCCATCCCACAAAACAGTTTTTGTGGGATGGATAATTGACTTAACAAACATGCAAGGAGCTATAAATCACACAATATCACGCATTAGTAACCCTTTGGTAATAAACAGTTAGATCTCTTAGCTCGTGGTGTACTGGCGTGGTTAACAATTTCAACATTTCCTGTTCTGGCAGTTGGCAAATACTTATTTTACAACCCCGTGTCAAAGAAATAATTCTACTGATTTTAATTTAAAATATTTCAGTTTTCTGTCATTACTAAAGAATTTTTAAGACATGCTGTCAAAATCAAACATTTGTGCTTGTTCATGTGTTCATGGGACTGAGGGTATAATCACATTACAGCTATTAGTGATTTTAGTAGATTTTTTCAGGTGGTATTGGTTACAGGTACTTCTGTCATCTAAGTAAGGAACTTACTGGCAAGCTGAATAGTTTGATTTCGGAGATCATCTCTGACCTGATTTACAAAAAACAGAAGAGGAGAAAGATTATTACAGAAAACAATCAGCATGTCAATAGTTATAACAAAGAGTGTTTGAATAACAAGAAGTTGATGCTTGCCTTGTTCTGAGTTCTAACGGGTTCCATTGAAAGCAGAAATTGTTGATAGGCCACTGGGTCGGAGGAAAGCTTCCGCAAGTCATCGACGCTACATCAATCAAAAAATGCAAGTTAAAATAAAGTAATGATAAAACAAACAACAGAAACTACAACAGTGATAAACAATTTGCAAATGGTTTCTACATCCATGGTTGCTGTGAAATTCTTTTATGCCTTTCTAATGAGACCAACTCATTGTAATAGAAAACTAAACAGTAAGCGGATAAGCAAGACAAACTATCTCCTGACTAATTTCCCCGACCATTTTCTTACATAAAACATGATAGTTTGATCTTAAAGTTTACAGAGAACCAAATCAGAAGTGCCTAAGTTTGCAGATAACCAAATAAAGCATACTGCTATCCTATGTTAACCTCCTGTAAATCGACCTACTTAACTATGGAAATGCTTGTCTACATGTAGGTAATATATTATTGCCTTATGTGAATTGTGTGGTCAACTGGTTAAACAATATGTCTACATCCATGGATGGACTTCATCACATTTTGTGAATATATGATACACTTGTACAAGGAAGATTAGACCCTTTATAAGAAAAGACCAGATAACAAAGAAATATTGTAATGGTTTTTCTTTGTTTTTACAAATCAGGTTCTGTATCCAATAAACAAATTGAAGATTTGTACTATCTCTTAAGTTTTAACACGCTACAAAGAAATATCCAAAGAAAATACTATCTTAATATTTATTCAGGCTGCTTTGGTACCCATCACTCCATCAGAGGATCAAGTAAACCACCCCATCACTGCCTGAAACCTCACAAAGGTATATGTAATCACCTGCCCTCTTCTATAAGAGTATAAGACTATAACTTAAGTAGTGGTGAATTCTATGTAGCACCGAAACGGGAACGGCAAAGGGATACGGGAACGAGAAATGGCAAAAATCAAAATTTCAAGATACGGGAACGGCATAGATACGACAATAAAAAATATAAAAAAAATTAAAAATATATTAAATATAATCCAAAATAGATATACGTTGATGTAAATTATAAACTCCAACAAACAAAAACAAAAACATAGAATAAAGAAGTGACTTAATTAACAAAATTTTGTTAGACAATAACTTCAACTCTTTCATATATATAAAGTAAAGATGACAAAAAACTTGGAAATTAAAGCTACATAGTAAAAGATTGTGATAAAAGTTGTAAATAAAAAAGACATAATTAAATTATGTTTCTAGACTAGTCCCTATGGTAGTACTTCACGTGACAAAAAAAGAAAAGAATCTTTTTACTTTACTTCTCACACAACCGAATGACCAATCACAAAAAAGAAACATTTATATCTTCATCATCCTCACGCCACTCCCAATCATAGACCACTCTACCTGTTTCCCAAACGGGCACGTGTAGGGATACGGCATGTAATCCAGAAACGGCTAGGGATACGTCTGAGGAACGTTTCGGAGACGTTTCGTTCGCGTTTCCGTTCCCATGCCGTTCCCAAACGGGCACGTGTGCCTAACAGGCGTTTCGGTGCATCATAGGTGGTGATCCTTATCAGCTAGTAAAGTTAATAAAATATGGACTATCTCCATCAAAAGGTGATTTCATTGACTGTGTCATAGATAACAAACCTAACCACTCAGGGATGGCCAAGTTGGTAAAAGCTTGTTGACTATCATCACTAGAATGTGAGAGGTCTCAAGTTCGAACACGCTTGGTGCAAACAACCTGGTTTGAGTATGTGTCGACTGTCGCGTTGGGCCCAAACCCTGTTGATTAGTCCGCCAAAAAGGCCGACCACTTTTCCTTAATCTTTATGATCAACATTTCTATAAACTTAAGTAGCCATTCTGAACAAGACCATATGTATAAACTATCCTTAATTGTTTTACAAATCAAACCATCCTTAATTGCCTAAAAGTAGTCATCCTGAATACGGCCATAACTATAGACTAACTTGATCCAAATTTTCTAAATGCTATTGTTTGAAACTAGACAAACTAGATGATAACGACAAAGATAAATGCCATCGTTTCCCTCCAATGCTTGTTCCGTCGAGATTCAAAAACTAATAATCAACAAAAGTACAAAACAAGCGAAATATTTAATGTATAGGATAAAAGACTACCTTTTGTCTTTTAGATATCCAATTATGCCAGCAGCCTCTGCGGGAGAAACATGAGGTCGATCTCCGACCCTTTGTGCATAAGGGGTGGAATTGCTGCTATTAGGAGTAGCTGGGCGGGATGAGCTTGGTGAGCTATTAACAGATGGAGGATACCATGAGTTTGTAGCAATTTCCTGTGGCCTTTGATCCTCTTGGGAACCCCTGAAAGTTAGCACTCGTCGATTATTTAAAATTTCATGTAGTCAAATAACGTAAAACATACGGGTGTAGATAAATACAGTTGCACTGAGTTTATGTATCCATCATGCTATAAGCCAAACATATACGTATAACACAATATACCATATCACAGCATCCTTGAAATATAAACAAAAATGCTAAACGGGCAGTTGTTTATCATGTAAGGGGGTGTTTGTTTTGGCTTATATAGCCGGCTTATGGCTTATGTGGTTTTGGGCTTATGTTTCATAAGCTCACTTTTTGTGGCTTATTTTGAAACTTGTGAGATTATATAAACTTATCATGACATGATAAGCTTATATAAGCCAGAAAATCTCAAAATAAGCCACAAAAGGTGAGCTTATGAAACATAATCCGAAAACCAAATAAGCCATAAGCCGGCTATATAAGCCAAAACAAACACCCCCTAACTTAACAACAAACAAACGTAGCAACATAGTCATGGTTCAACAATATGATATCATTTAGGCGCAACTTAGAAACCAACTACCATCCCGCAATCCGTTTTATCACATCTGACTATTCATTATTCCATATCACATAATCACTTCCACTACGCACATCCACCCACCCTCGTATCACCAATGAAACAATCTAGTTTTACACTATCGAAAATCATTCCCGCATAGCAAAAGTAAAACCACAACTAAATCACCCACTTCAAACCATGAATAAACGCTACTTTTTCTAGCTACAATATACGCACCCTAACCAGTATTCCCATCCCCATTTCCAAACTCTTCCCTCACCATCCCAATATATTTTAACCCGGGCCTCTTCTAAGACTTTCGGCGCGCCTTAAATCTACCGACATTTCCAACCAACATACTAAAATAAATCTACTAACGTTTCGTATTCGGGATCGATTTACGCGGTTTAGCTGATCCTAATCCTACCTACAATTAATTAAGCCCTGCTAACATCCTAATTTATAACAACTAAAATACAAATTTCAATTAAAAAAATAATCATATAAACACATAAACCCTAAATAAATAAATAAAATTATAAAAAAAATAAAATAAAAAAAAAAATAAAAATTGGGAAATAATTACCAGAACTTAAACATAGTTTTAGAATCTTGTAACTGAAAATTTTAACGGTATAACTAATTACAACAGAATGAATCTGTTCCGTACGAAAAGATTGAAAATTGATCGGAATATGGAATTTTTAGGGTTTATTGGAAACGTGTGATTTTTTTTTTTATTTGATTTGATTTGATTTGATTTGGGGATTTAATTGGGTTTTTATATTAGGAAACTTTTTCTTATTACTATTGACTTTTCAAGTTTGACTTTCTTTTATTTAATACCCGTGCATATCAACGGGATTTTATAGCGGTAGATGATTTTCGTGATAAAAAAAAAGTTTATGGGTTATAAACGAAAAATAATAAAAGTTTGAGGATTTGAGGATTAAACATAATGTTTTGAAACCCGGTTCGACCCGAGTGGTTTAACCGCTTGAACCGTTCTGGTCGAAAAACGGGTCAATTTAAACCTGGTCAACCCGACGGGTTGAGTCGAAAAAAAAGTGTCAAATTAAACCAGGTCAAACACCCGGGTTTTTATGTGTATTAATAGTTTTCTTTTGAAAGATATATTTTCAACATTTCTTTTTTTAGTTTTTAACATTTAACATTTCACTTTTAAGTATGCACCCTTTATAGATGGTATAGATATATCTCACAAATGACTAGAGCGAAAGCTTGAACCCACAAACTTTTGGCCGGTGGACGAAATGATTTGGTGTGCCAAAGTTGTTTACCGACCGTTAAGGGTGAGAACACCGCAAAAAACCAAACCACAAAAACCGCACCATGGAAAAATCGATGGATAGGTTTCAAGAAAAAGGAAAACCACAAGCGATGCGGTTGCGGTTTTACCTATAAAACCGAACCACAAAACCCGCACCACACCACACATTGATTAATTATATAAGTCATAAGTTATGGTGCGGCGCGGTTAAAACCAGCAAAACCGCAAAAACCGAAACCGCAAAATGTAGTACAGTTCGGTATCTAGTTTTATAGAAACCGAAAATGCAGTTGCGGTTCGGTTTTAGTGGAACTCACACCAAACCACACCATGCTCACCCCTACCAACCGTTAGTAGTGACTATCAAACCAAATACATAAATATACTCATTTAAATACAAACACCTTATAGTAGAAAAAGATACAAAGAAAAAAATAAAAAAGGTTGTAAAGTGGATTTAGGTTTAAAAGGTGGGTGTTGGTAGCTGAGATTAAGAAAAAGATGAAAACACCCATCACTTGATAGCCACATGTAGTAGATAACGGAAATTGTTAACATCGGTTCATCCCTATGGATATATATATTGTCTAATGTTTGCTAACAGATGAATGTAGATGACATGACTTATCTAAGATGCATGTAAACTATGAACTTTTGCAAAGCAAATGGATGTATTTTGCAGTTTACTCTTATAAAAAAAAACACTCAAAGTTTAATAGTGTTTCATTAATATGTAATTTTTATGTTTGAGTGACTTAGATAGAATATTTCTCAAACTTTATTATTATCTCGTAACCAACTTTCTTTCTGAAATTGCATAATTTGTTGTACATAAACTTGGTGAGAAGTTGTTAGATTCAGTTCGGTGTTTATTAATAAAATATAACTTAACAATGCACGTATAAACACCTTACACATAGTCATTTTGTATAATTTTAACAATGAATCAAAATTAAAAAAAAAAAAAAAATATATGATAGTTGCTATGGTTGATGAGAAGTTTGTGTCTAAATTACAACACTCACGAAACTAATATAGGATGATATTTTCTATGTTTGAGTCACATGTTAATCTTAAACTAATCGCATGTTGGTATAAATAACAACCCCTGGTTATATATGATTAGAAAATGCGCGTATTAATATAATGAAATTATTGTCACAAAGTAAATAATACGTATGTTTATAGTAATGTGAATTAACATGAATCTATAATCATATGAAAATTTTGAATCTCGTGGTATAAATTGTTGGAAAATTTAGTGCACTTGAGGGATTAATTCACACCTGGTAATGGGTTTGGAGGTACGGAGTGTACACCCATTTAGTCACTGAATCCCCTGACTCAATAGTGGTTATGTATTGATTCTGCTGACAGTGGATTCAGCTGCTAGTTTCCACTGTTAGTGTTATCATTACCACTGATAGTGTTAACATTACCACTGCTAGTGTTATTGTTTCCATTGATTCCTACTATTATGGAAAGTATTATGTTATAATTAATGGGCCGTTAATTATACATAATTCCATGGGCTAGGGTTTGAGTATTTTCTATTATAAATAGAGGTTATAACACATCTGCATGGATATACGATTTAACACAAACCCTAAACACTTGAATATTATTCTGTTCTTGATTTGTGCCTAAAACAAGAACATCACTTGGTCTTATCCCATAGAGATATTCGTGTAACCCAGGCATAGGGTCGAATACTTTCTATTGGAAAGTGATAACACGATTTCAAGTGTATATCCGGTACTCATTGATTATCTTTACCCTGTTCTGGGAACACTCAAACACACAATAACCAACATAAATCACATGTAATTTTATAGTGCAAACTTCTAATACACATAAAAAAGGTAAAAGCTGAAGCATTTTTTGCATTGGGTCCGACTTTACCGAAATATCTAGAAGCTATAAATTATGAGTATTATGTGGTTAAAAAGCTAGTATGTTTTACTACCCACAAGTTGCGAAATCCCAAGCTTAAGATTCCAAAAGCATGTACACTGTTTTTGATCATTCAAGAGTTTTGGAAAAATGTACAAGATATTTAGGAGTTTTCTAAAACCTTTTCATTGGTTTCTCTCATAATCTCGTGGGAGAGTGTGTAAGAAATCTAGAAAGACAACACAAATTTCATATAAAAATAGCGTAAAAACTACATGTGCTTTTGTAAACTGATGTAGTACACCAATCCAAACACTCCATAAACTCTGCTTCTACACAGTTGAGGACTAATCCAAACACTCCCTGAACAAGTGTATGCAACATTGTGGGAAGATGTAGTAGTGTTAGTTAAGTTTGTTAGAAGATATTTTGTACCGATATTTTACTTTGTAGCATGTAACTTGTAGTATAAATATGGATGTAACAGTAACACAATGTAACATTTTCATTTCGATCAATACAATTTCACCTTCACTATGTGTTAATATCATTTCTCTATATGGTATCAGAGCTACCACCACAACAAACTATGGTGAGTAACTTATTCCGGCCATGATGACTGTAACAACCTTTTCACCATAACTGAATTTCCCGCCAAAAATTTTCAACCACAATCATCATTCTTTCATCACAACCACCACTAAAACCATCATAAACCACCATAATTCCGCACAATCAACAATTTTTAACAACAATCACCATCAATCTGTTACCAAATTTAGTTACAGTCAGTTACAATCATCCACCATTAACAAAACTCAAAGCTTCTATAACAATCACTTCAAGAATCACAATTAACACACAATTATCATTCAATAATGGCATCTGACTCAACTTCATCACAACAAAACACATCACTTGATCCAGAAGATATCAATTCATATTATCACCCTATCTACTTTCGACCTAATGATCATCCAGGCCTTCTACTAATTTCCAAAAAGCTTCTCGGCTCAGATGACTATGGTACATGGAAGAGATCTATGCTAATTGCATTAAGTGCTAAGAACAAGTTGAAATTGGTCAATGGTGATTATGAGGAACCTCCTGTTGATTCATCTCACAGAGTATATTAGGAAAGAGCCAATGATATGCTCATCTCATGGATACTAAACACTGTTTCAGAACATATAAGTAACAATCTCACATTCATTAATTCTGCATTTGCCTTATGGAATGAATTGCAAGAACATTACAGTCAATTGGATGGACATAGGATTTACCAACTTGCAAATGATATTGTTGACCTTAAGTAGTCTAATTGTACAATAGAAGTGTATTATCACAAGCTTAAGGGATTGTGGGATGAAATGGATTCAATTAAAGCACCATATTCTAATTACTCATCCCTTCATACCTGCACCAGTACCAAACACTCCTTTAGAAACTCCACCCACCAACATCACACCCCCACCTATCCCAGAACACCTCAATAATTCACCCATCAATCATACACCATCACTATTACCAAGTACCACACATACTCCAAACACTACGCCTACAACAGAACCTGCATCTATTCACTCAAACACACCTGCATCAAAACCTGCATCTCCAAACACCAATAAGTTAACTCATCCAGCTGATCACCCTTCCACTTCACAACCACACTCAACCACCCACAAAAAGGACCTCCACTAGAACCAAACATTTACCAACCAAACTTCACGACTACATCCTTCCAAAGACTAAACTTCACAGCATCACCAAGCCTAAACATCACTACACACACTACATTGACTACTCAAATCTCACATCCACCACACATCATTTCATTAATGCTATTGATAAACTCACTGAACCAACCACTTACTCACAAGCATCTAAAAACCCAAAATGGGTTAAGGCAATGAATTTGGAAATACAGGCTCTAGAGGCAAACAACACATGGCAATTAGTCCCACTCCCACCTGGCAAAACACCTATAAGCTACAAATGGTTCTTCAGAATCAGGTACAGAGCTGATGGTTCCATTGAAAGGTTTAAATCAAGGCTTGTAGCTAAGGGTTTTCATTAAAATGAGGGCATTGATTATTCTGAGACTTTTGCACCAGTTGCAAAAATGGTTATAGTGAGGACTCTTCTAGCAGTTTCTGTACATAATGATTGGATCATTGAACAACTTGATGTAAACAATGCATTCTTACATGGTGATCTCCATGAAGATGTTTACATGTAAGTACCTCAAGGCTACAACAAATTCTTACCCCCAAACACAGTGTGCAAACTCACCAAATCTCTTTATGGATTGAAGCGGGCAAATAGGCAATGGTTTGAGAAGCTCACTTCATTTCTCCTTTATATTGGCTTCAAGCAATTTCATTTCTATCAATACAATGTAACAGTAACAATGTAACACTTTCATTTCTATCAATACAATTTCACCTTCACTATTTGTTAATCTCATTTCTCTATATAAACATATAGAAGTAGTTTATATAAGGTTGAAGAACGATTAACGAGGTCATGTGCCTCGCATGTGGCTTTGTTATAAGGACCAAGCATGTAAGGATCTTTTTTGTAACATGTTGGATGGAAAATGGTGTGTTTTTATCGGTAAGGGTTCTATTGTTGTTTTGTTAATCTAATGGGTAGTTAGTGCCCGATCTCGACACTAATTTCTAATTGGTGGACGCATGAAAACACTAATCCAAATCAAATTTCGTTTGGTAGTACCCGGTTTTATTCATCCAAAACAATGCACTAAGGCTATGTTTGGCGCAGAGTTTTTTGGAGCTTTTTGAGGTGATGAGCGGTGAGCAATGAGCTTTTTGATTTTTAGTGTTCGTTTGGCAAAAAGCGGTGAGCTTTGCTATTTTTTAGAAAAGCTCATTTTTCCAATGCTTCTTTAAGAAGCTGTGAGCGGTGAGCAGTGAGCAGTACAACTCACAGCTACTGCTCACAGCTCACTGCTACTTTTGCCAAACATAGAAGATTTTATACAAGTATTGAAGAGTTAAAAAGATCTTTCATTTAAGACTTGATTTCATAAATTGTGTCGATCTCATCGTTTCAAGAAAATAAGGTTCTTTAATACCGACTCATTCATAATTTATGCATCATGCGTCATGATTTGTTTCATGTATGTTTGGTCTATGAATTTAATTTGATTTCAACAATCAATTTTCTGTGTCATAGTTAAGAAGTTAGTACTATTTCATTGTATCCACATTTAGACTTCTTTCTTATTTTTCAGGCTATGCAGAAGATTAGATGATCAATATAATCTAACTCATTAAAATATATATATATATATATATATATATATATATATATATATATATATATATATATATATATATATATATATATATATATATATATATATATATATATATATATATATATATATATATAATCTAACTCATTAACATTTGTTAGTGAAACCGGATAAAATCCAACACATGAACACCTTCAATGAAGTAAAAATCGACCAAAGCAAATCGTGCTATTTGAAAAAGGGAGAGCAAAATAGCAACAAAATACATGAACAAAAAATCAATGATCGAACCATGTAAAACTAAACTTAAAATTCGATCCTGAAACTCAAATCCAGCTACAACAAGTATCAATTCTGGACCAAATCGAGTTTAGCACTTATTGACACCCCCTAAATTTCCATCACACTTGAGTTACATTCCAAACTGGCTCAATTTTTTGTATTCAAATTTCCATGTCAATCACTCCAAATCTTTGTCTCCAAGTAAACTTTTACCATAATGTATCTTTTGGGATGGAAAGAGTATAATGTTTAGCTCGACGAGACGAGTATTTGAACATAGACACTATTGCTTGGTATTAAAAAATTCATTTAATTTTATATAAGTTTATACATATATTAAAAAGTTCGATAAGCTTAATCACAACAAATGAGACTTCAAAATATACATAACACATAAAAAGACGCCACATTCTACCGTTTTCTTAAAATTAAAATATCTTACAAATGGTAAACCACTAAGCGACAAACCTTTCTTTTTTTTGATATATTTTCGACAAGCATTTTTTCGCTTATTTATGGGTATTGAATATTAGACAATACGAAATTATGCGAGTTTTAAAGTGAAAATCACAAATCACTTGTGATTTTTAAACTTTCAAGTCACTTTGATTTGTAGCACGTAAATTTCACCGCTCACCAAAAAACACTCGAAAAAAAAAATTCATCAAAAGTATATAGAAGTGTCTTTCAATTATATGATTTTATGCTCGACATGATAGAGTACTTCATTTTACCTAACGATCAAACGTTTGTGCGTTATTTTTTTTAAACAAGATGATGTAAGTGATTTTTTTCATCTTAACTGAAAAATGAGTAGCTAGAAGTGTCTCATTTAACCTTTTTTTTTTTCTAATATCTTTTATGGAACCAAACTCATGTCTTGGATTCTTGAATAGCTAGATAACAACTCAAGCTGAGCTTTTATAAGCTTAGTACGTTACATATTCATACCTTGTTTAATGGGCTCGAACTCGAGGTTTTGATAGAGTTTAACCCGAACGAGATCGAGCTCCTTAGCAAGAGCTCGACCAGATTATACACATAGGTTTATTAGAGATGAAATGACTAAGATCCATATGAACGATTAAGTACTTTATAGGAGACTATTTTTTGAATATGTTTGCTATGCTTGAAAAACTCTATTTGGTCTTAATTTCAAACTCGTTTAAATTTGTGATTTTTTAGTTTTTGTTAGTCGTTTCGATAACGTATCGAACTTCATTAGATTATGTGTGATTTTGAATCGATTTATGAATTAGATGCACAATTTATATATGGCCGAAACACTCAAGTACACTTACAAACTGGTATACCGTCAAACATCAGGTTGGTTTCATACCGTAAAACCAACATTGCGACATGAGTTTCATGAAGCAGAAACATTTGAAAAATCCTTTCAAATCAATGCGTAAAAAACTACTAGAAGTATAAAATCATGAAGATGAGATAAAAGCTTGCATTTCTACAAAGCGCAATGGCAAGGGCTGTAGTACCAGAAATACTGACGTTTCAGCCTTTAAAAAATGGCCATCACAACTGCAAGACTGCATACAAATTCTCTATACAATATGCACATGATTGACAGTTGCATGTTAATCAACTACTACAAAGTCTTCATCCGACAAACAAACACGATCATGGCCAGAAGACGCAAGTGCACTGCTCTCTTGGACGAAGTCGGTTTGATTCAACAGGTCAGAGTTAGGTGGAGGTGCTGGGATGTTCGGTCCTCCATTTGTGGATATCGGTAGAATACTTGGTGATGGTGTCTGTGATGATGTGGCAGCCAAGCTACTTGGTGGCAGTGGTGAAGGCAGCTGTGGTGACTCTGACAGTGATGGTTGCGGTGTTGGTGGCTGTGCCGACTGTGACAGTGATGGTGGTGGTGCAGAAAGCTGTGGCAAGTCTGACAGTGATGATCGTTGTTGAGGCAGCGGTTGTGACTGTGACAGGGATGGTGGTGGTGGAGACGGCTGTGGTGACTCTGACAGCAATGATGGTGGTGGACGATGCTGTGGGGACTGTGGCAATGACAGTGATGGTGCTGTTGGCGGCACAGGATTAGGTTCTGGAGGCAGTGATTGAACCGAGGATGTTGAGACTGGTGGCGGAGGTAGCTGTGGTGACTGTGACAGGGATGGTGGTGGTGGAGGCGACTGTGGTGATTCTGACACCAATGATGGTAGTGGACGATGCTGTGGGGACTCTAGCAATGACAGTGATGGTACTGGTGCCGGCACAGGATAAGGTTCTGGAGGCTGTGACTGAACCGAGGATGTTGAGAGTGGTGGCGGTGGCATAGGGAATGGTTTGGGAGGTGATGGCAGCAACACGGGGGATAGTGGATTTGAGGTTAAGGTTAGTGGCGGACTACTTTTTACCTGGTGAGTTGGCAGGATCTCCTGAGGAGACACAGATGTTGTGGACATAAAGGGCCGCATATGTGGCGCCGGAGCACGAATTTCACTACTTGCCAATGGCCGCAAATGTGGGGCTGGAGCACGAATTTCACTACTGGCCAACGGCCGCAAATGTGGGGCTGGAGCACGAATTTCACTACTGGCCAACGGCCGCAAATGTGGGGCTGGAGCACGAATTTCACTACTGGCCAACGGCCGCAAATGTGGGGCTGGAGCACGAATTTCACTACTGGCCAACGGCCGCAAATGTGGGGCTGGAGCACGAATTTCACTACTGGCCAACGGCCGCAAATGTGGGGCTGGAGCACGAATTTCACTACTGGCCAACGGCCGCAAATGTGGGGCTGGAGCACGAATTTCACTACTGGCCAATGGCCGCATATGTGGGGCTGGGGTACGAAGCTCACCACTGGCTAATGGCCGCATATGTGGGGCCCGAGCACGAACTTCACTGTTTCCAATAGGTTGAATATGTGAAGCTTGAGTACCGGTTTCAGCGTTTATTCGTGCATTTGCAGCAGACATGATGGATTGAACACTAGGTGGTGATTTGCTAGGTTTGGATGAGGGGATAATAGGATTGATGGCAGGTGGCTGTCTGCTAGTGGCAGGGATGGTTGAGGGTATACTCGAGTTAATAGCAGGTGGTGGTCTGGTAGGTGTGGTTGAGGAGATGCTGGTATGATTGTTATTAGGTGATGTGGTCAGTGGGGTTGGGATAGTAACCGAAGGTTGGTCAGCTATCTGATGTAGCGGTTGTGGTGGTGGTGTATTTTGATGGCCGCCTGAAGATTGACCAGGTGAATGCCTCGTAACTGGTAGACCAGAACGTCTCTGCATTTGTTGTGCTAATCCTGCTTGAGATACTGCAAAGAATGTAGGTTGAATTTTGTTAAAAATGGACAACATGGATATGCATTAATCTTTATTCTCTATCCTACGGCTTCAGAATAAATACATTAAATAATAGATTAGTGAACTCTTTAAAATCAGAAATCTAAAATTTGGGCAAATAATTGTCATGAATAAATCAAGAATATTCAAATGTAACTTCATATGAACAATATTATTTTCAAATGAAATCAAGGATTCAACATTTAATTATTTAAGTTCCACATGCATCATTATTTTTAACCTAAAAGTTGAAACAACGTTCTTAGTTTAGAATCAAAGCTTAACTCGAGAACAGATTTTTTTTTTTGAAATTAATATAAGAAAACANAAACACACACACACACAAAAACACAAAAATCTTCTGTCTAATTCTGTTTTCTTTCTAATTTTTTTTCCTCGTTTCAAAGGTCTGCACATGTTGTTCACTATGAGTGACAAGCATATTTACTAAATTTGGGTTTGTGTCTTTGTAGTTTTGGCTTAGTTGTTAAGACACATGTCCATACTGATCTTAGTTAAGTAAAGTGTGAATGTAGAATTTACCATGGGTGTAATTGTAGCTTATACATTCTTTCATTGACAGTAACCAAGACATGATTTAGGTATGAAGGATCGAATATCTTTGTTTAGAAAAGTTTTGTTATTTTAAGTACAAATAGGTTATAGACTTAATAATTACTACTTATTACATGCCGACATGTTTGATTTGGTTAAAATGTGTAAAATTTATGAGTTCAAAAGAGTTCTTTTTCAGTAAAAGTTAAGTATGCTTAGATAAATTTCAGTTTCATATAAATTCTTTAGTTTAACATCCTAAAGAAAAAACAGACAATTATTATAGATATTTAGACATTTATATCACTTTATGATACAATTATACAAACACTCTTGAATGACTATGTCTCGGACTTCACCGATATGGTCATTGAGTTTTTTTCCAAATCAAACTCGAAAAAGAAAAAGTAAATAATGCATCATGTATAATATCAAGTAAGCATACCTTGTTGCATTCTTGAATTCCCTGAATGAGTAAGATCCGTACACTTCTGCCTGAAAACTCTGAAAGCTACAGCCAGTGCCTCATTCAATTCCACTCTGCTCAAATTAGCCTCAATTTCCTTCTTTTTGCAGCTAAAAACTGCATCTGCCTCTTGATTCTTCGCATTATACTTGAGACGTATCTCTGTGATCGCTTTAGCAATTTCCTTCGCACACTCAGATTTTAGCCTTTGTTTCTGGACAAACACATACCCACAGATATTTATTAAAAAACAAAACAAAAAGGAAACTTATTATGAGTTATAAGTTTATAACATATTAAGGTTGATCAAACTAAAAAACTCACATTCTCTTTATGGGACTTAATAATATTATCCTCCTCAAGACGTAATTGTTTAAGCTCAGCTTTAAGAGGATCCTCGTCCTCCTGATCGTTTTCAGGCTGCAAAGCATCTCCGTTTGAGTATTCCATATGTAAGGGAATAGACAGTTCATCATGAGAATCAAGTGATGGATCTTGTGAAATGATTTGACCAAGTTGACCAGCTTCTAAAGGTTGCAGATTATCATTTGCGACTTCAACCATAGGATTAAGATCAGCTTGCTTTTCTTGATTTTGAGTCCCACTGTGCGGAACTTGTTGAAGGGAGTCGCTCTGAATTTCCTAAAAATACCCCAAAAGTAGGAATTATAAGGACAATACAAGATTAACTTTACAAGATTTGATGAAGAATGCATTAATTAAATAATATACAAAAATGAAAATAGCATTACCAGAATTGTGGGCATCGTATGATCCGAAGCGGTAGAAGGTAAAGTACTGGAACCACATGAATCATTATGGTCTCCAACGCTTTGTGATGTGCAATCAGCATTCCTTTCGTTCCGATTACCAGCTGGAACTCCGACATCCTTAGGACTGCTACTGCCTCCTTTAGCATTTTCTTCCACTTCCACTGAGTCAACTTTCCCTGCCACCTCAATCTCCATGTCATCTTGCTGCTGAGCTGGCCTTTTTCCAATCGGTTCAATTAATACAGTGGCCTCACCTATCTGTTTATGAGAACCTGTAGACTCCATGTCATTAGCACCGTCACCTTCCCTCACATTTGCAATATTCGAATCAACACCATTACTTTGTGCTTCAATCGGGTTTCGGGAAGTGGTGGCCATCTGAGTCTCATGATGCGAATGAAGTTCATTGTCAGCTGCCACGTGTGTCTTGGCTGCCAGCAGCGTTAACTTGAGATTTTTGAGGTGAATTTCCCTCTCTTGTTCAAGTAATTCTTTTTTATAAGCACAATCTTTATCTAAATTTTTTAGTTTTTCTGATCTTACTGCAGTACTCCTATGGAGAGAACGAATAAGAGCTTTATCCACTTCGTAATCATTAACCAAGTTCGCCATCTTCTGGTCCCATTTTCGGTTAAATTCATCAATCTCTTTTTGAGTTTCACATTCATTGTTTCGCAAAGTTTTTTCATTAGATGGATCGCAATTTTCTGGTCTCGCGTCTTGTAGGTTAACTGAAACTGATTGTGACATTCTCGGTTCCTGAACTGACGGTGTACATTCTTTCAAAGCAGTAAGTATATCTCTGTTATCATTGTGCTGTAGAAACGTCTGTTTTGCTACTTCCAGCTTCGAGTAAACTGAAAAGACTTCTTCTTGAACGCAGCTGAAATTCATGAACTTTTTTGCAAGACCAACAGATTTCCTCTTATGAATCTTAAAATTTGCCAACGCAGAACCGATCCAACACTAAAATATGGCAGCAAAAAATTAGTAAACAATTTGTTTTTGTTTGGAAAATTAGTGCATCATAAAGAGCATAATGTTTTTACTTCATAAGTATGTTAAAGGTTCATACCACAGCTATCATGAAAGCCTGTAATGTACTTGGGGGTCCTTCACTGACACGATAATTTTCTAGCACAAATTTGAGAAATCTTTTCACTATATCCTTGACATCCTCCTGCATTTACAGTAGAGTGATTTTAACTATATGTGGTATTTGTCTTAAACAGGTAACACAAGCATCACAATAGGCAACAGTTAAGACCCGTCTGTTTTGATCGTTTTCGTCTCAAATAGAATCAAAGAAGTTAGCTAAAAGATGAATAGGTCAGACGGGTTGGAAGTCGCCCAAATTCTATTTATACTTCCTGGTTGCATACAACCTCCTAATTTGTTTTATTCATGATTATAACAGTAATTATTATTTTAAATTTGGACAAAAAAAAGTGATTTTACTATAAAAAAACAATAATAATAATAATTTAAAAAAAAAAAAAAAAAANATTTTGACCCATTACCCAACCCCGCTTGTACTCAAGATATGGATTACCCGTACAAAATATGAGGAACATACCGAGAACTTGAGATTGTTACAGAGCTCAGACACAGTGAGCTTCAAGAGGTTATGATTATTCATTTCATT
Source organism: Artemisia annua (assembly GCA_014162995.1). Lineage (NCBI taxonomy): Eukaryota > Viridiplantae > Streptophyta > Magnoliopsida > Asterales > Asteraceae > Artemisia > Artemisia annua. The sequence goes on along the minus strand of LBNU01011567.1, from coordinate 198,511 downwards.
AATGACATTCATTTCTTTAGTGACCTCGGTAGACCAAAAGTGGTCACCAAATGATGACTGAGACTCATTATGAACAGGAATCACAAAATCCCCTGAAACAAACATATCAATATTTTAAACTAAAAATCACTTTTGTAACCAAAAAACATTAAAAAGTTGAATAGAAAACATTTCCCATTCACCTGCATTTACCGCCTTCAATTGAACAGGTTGTTCCATGGTATTATTGTTAATATTCACAGTCTTCTTACGCGCCTTTACACCACAAACAATAGGGTTTGTATTGTTAAGTGGTTCTGCAAAGTTCCGAGGACGTTTTCTTTCGCGTGGGGTCGACAAAGAAACAAATTTCCACTTAGGAAATTTTCCCTCCAACAATGTTTTCCAAAATATATGTGGTTGGTCTCCATTGAGTATATGGGCTTTTAACTCACTATGCAACGGAATATTCATACCATAAATTCCACAATTTTGAACTCGAGTGATGATCGATCTGGATGTATTCTTGCTTTTAGATATGTGAGAGATTATATTTGTAAACTCCTCCACTACATCCTTCAAGAACGATTCTTCAGATGAGATATTATCAACAGATGATTTATGAAACCCTGTGAGTTTGTTAAACAATTCAGAGGCACCCCACGTAAGCAATGCATCATAAGTGCTCCTTAAATTTGACGTTATATCAACAGCTACACTTTGCTCAGCAAGTTTAAGAATCTTCTCTTCCACCGTGGATGAAGAATTTAGTCGGAAAATCTTAATTTGTTGTGAATGTGAATTGATGTGTATTTTTTGCAGTGCTCTTAAATCATTCGCGGGATTTAAGTCACTGTCGAATACGATTATAATGTCGACCGATGATAATTTGAGTTTTGGATGACAGGCTCTTGACTCAAGCAAGAAGATAAACCGACTTTTATCTTTGTTGAATATGTTTACAGCTGCTTCTTTTTTTTTTGAATGGACATTTCCGAACCCGTCAATATGCTCATATGAGTCCTCACCAAACCTTTGATGGACGAAATCAACTAATATGTCTCCAATTGAAGCAGAAGCAGAACCTCTTAAGGTACCACTTGTAGGCTATATTAGAAGAAGAAGAAGAAGAAAAAAAAGTTTCAAGAAACAATGTAGACCTTATTGCAGCTTAAAATTACAAAAATCGTTGATTTATACCTGAAAAAGGATAATTACTCTTAGTTGGCGCTTTTTAATCTCTGGCAGCACAAGATCAAGGAAGTGTAATTTGCCGCTTGCTTTTATGCCAACATCCAGTAACATAGTTGGTTCGCGATTCTTCATAAGCAAATTTTGAAGACGAGGATCCACGAGGTATGGATGATTACAACACTTCAAGGGGCAAAAGAAAATCATGCAGAATTACTTTTAGATTTTACTTTCGAGCATAAAGTATCTTATTATCTATAAATCATGCACAATTACTTCTAGAATTCAAACATAATATTTATCTACTATATTAACCATAAGAAACATTTATATAGAAAAAAATGATTAAAGGCAAAAGTTTTTATCATGGATGCACCAACTGATAATTTAATTTCTTTTACATAAAAATAAATATAAATCATGAAACCAATGAGCAGGAGTATTGTGAGCAAAATTCAGATAGCATTTTTGCGAATTTTACAGTTGATGGAAAAAAGTATTCAAAGCAGTATGCAACTACTGAATTGATCAAAGTATTAGGCAAGAACAAACCTTTCGGCTGGAAAGAAAAGTGTCTTTCAGAGCCCCAAGACTATCATTTCTTGAGCTTGAACGCAGAGCCATATCATTAGAAAGTAGGGTAGCACAATATTGTTCAAGCTGCACGTTTGATAACTTAACAGGCACCCAGAATTCTACGAACTTTGATGAGTTAAATATACTTCCACCATTCTGCGTGTTGGTATTTGCAACTTTGTTTTCTGCACTTTCCATGACGCTGGCTACTTTGCTCATTCCTGTAACCTAGTGCAAGCATCAAACAAGAAAATTTAGTATAATCTAACTATGGTGATAAATTCTTAACGCAATTAGAATTAAGAACTGTGATATGTTGAACTGTTTCCAGGCAATACATGAAAAGCAGATAAAATGATTGACCAACCTTGTCACAAGAGTCAAGTTCCTGCTGATTCTCCAAATCATGGTTAATCCTGCAGAATAGAAATCACTAGTTAACGTTGGTAGCCAAAAAGGACTCCACGGTGTATAACATAATGATGCCATGAAATCATCAGGATTATAGTGTTGCTCCTAATATGAGGAGACACCCGTATTATATGAATTTTACTTTTTATTCCAGACCATCCAACAACAATCAGTCTCCACAGAAAACACATGCATCATGGGATGATGAAGAAAAATGTAACTAAAATCATGCTTAAATCAGAGGGTTAAATCATGGATGCAGCTTCTCAAGCCAACAAATGATAGTGCTAATGCGGAAAACGATATACGAAAAACAGACACCAATTTGACAACATAAAACGAAATGTGGTATTATAGCATCCATGAGATACAAAATTGCTATATAAATTCCTAGAGCTCAAAAAGGATGTTAAATTGTCAAACACTCACTTTTATCCCAAGTATCTTTGTGTTAGCTGTATAAAATAGTGTAATTATAATATAAAAACATGAGACTCACCTCAATGATGATGTGTGGGGGATGTGATTATCACTGTCTGCTATATTTCTATTAGATGGTGAGAAATTGCCACCAATTTGTTTCTCCACGTTACCACTTTCAGTAGACTTCCCATCAAGTGGTATTGTTTGCAAAGAACAAATAATATGGTCTTCTTGGTCTAAATCCATCGATTTTCCCTCAAAAAACGCTTTTGGAGCTATATCAGGAGATCCTTGAACTTCTCCGTTACTTGGTGACACTTGATGTTCTTCTGTAAAGCTAAGTTTCTGCCTACAATCAGGTTCTCGAGCATCAGACTGGTCATTTGCTTCACCATTGCATTTACCAACGCCAACATCTCTATCTTTCACCTCCTTATCAACATCTATCATGCCTAAAGAAACTAACAAATCTGGTAGTATAATGATGTACATATCAGTTTACGTAGAGTAAGAAGTAACAAAAATGTGAAACAAACATAAAAACTAGTGGTACCTTTATCGCCGCTAATATCAGGTTCTAAGTTGTCCTGCCCTTCTGAATCATCATCGTCTGCCAACAAAGAAAAATGTGTTAACGGCAATTACTGAATAAAGAAAACAATGTCTCATCCGTAAAGATATCAAGATAGAATATAGAAAGACGCAGGAACCTGGGTCAATTCTTATCCGTTGAGGAATAAATAAAGCTTTATATATACGAGCATTAAATCTCTTCCTTTTTCTATTGCCGCTATCCAAATCCTTCCTTCCATTGTCTTTATCTTCATTGTTTACTACCACATTCTCTTTTGAACTGTTTGCAGATTTATCTAAATCCTTCCTTCCATTGTCTTTATCGTCATTGTCTACTACCGCAATCTCTTTTGAACTGTTTGCAGATTTCCCTTTTTTGGACTTAACAGTTAATAAAGCAGGAACCTCAATCACCGTCTTGCCTCTATTGGACCTCCTCAATGGGCTCGGGGACATCGTCTTCTCAATTATATTTTTTTTCTTCTTAACAGAAGAAGGGCTTGGGGATGTCTGTTTTCCAACTCTTGCAGACTTTCGAGCACTCAAAGGACTTGGTGTCGCTTGTTCCATTGACGATGTTCCCCTGCCTGACCTTCTTAACATGGAGACATCAGGGGACGCATCTTTCTTATTTGATTTGGTATTTCCATCATCCTTATCTTTACGAATAGCATGGTCATCTTTTGCCATCTATGAAAACTGCAAGATGCACGGGTCCATGCAACAACACAAGAAATAAATATACGCAATATACAGTAAATAAGTTGCACAAGTAAAGAGGAGAGAGTAAATATAATATCCTCCAACTTAAGATCGGAGGATATAAAACGAGTCAGGAAAGAACAGAAGTTATTTCATATTATTTTACAAATAAGCAACCATGATTAAACATTTGTACATAAATCTGTTAAAGTTCAGTTCAGCCCAGCTTGCTATTCAAAAGAAAACAGATTTTATGCAATCCCAAGTCAGCATTTTTTGTATAACACAATCACAATTCACTTGCAGACACATAAGCCGATGCACTATATTTTATATAATTTTCCGGTCCTTAAAGCGTTTCTAGGATTAATGATCTTTCAAGAGCTACAATTTACCAATGTTGACTTTGCTTTTGTATATTTCAATTAGGTGAGAACTATAAGTGAGATGTGCAAAACCTGGGAAAAAAATTTAAAAATATCACAACTGAAACCGAGAACTGCACAGTAGTACCGGCGCAAACTAGACTAAAACTTTTGGCCTAGTAATTAAGCTTAACCCGTTGCCTAAACAGCTTCATTCAATATCAATATAAGAAAAAAAAAATATCCGCTTTAGACCGGAACGAGAACCAATGCCGGCCCAATTTGAGTTTGGTTCGCGATTTCAAAATTAGCCCTAGTTGAAACCTGAAACTACATTATATCAGAAAACAAAATATGAAAATCAACTCACTTCAACACCTAACTTTCCTTGCGACATCTTAAAACAGAGAACCATACCAAGTAATACCGGCGCAAACTAAAATAAAACTTTTGGCGTAGTAATTAACCTTAATTCCTTGCCTAAAGCACTAAACAGCATCATCTAATTAACGTAAAAGAAATAAAATCTGCTAACGAACCAGCACAAGAACCGATTTTTTTTAATATCATAGACCCAAATTGTCCAATTTAAGGTGTTGTTTGTTTATTAAGAGGCTGAATCTAAATCTAATTCTAAATCTCTGGCGGAATGCCTAACTCTCAATCAAATGAAAGTGTTTTGAGTCATAAATTTAACATAGTCTATAAACACCAATAATAAACTAACTTCAACACCTAAGTTTCTTTGCGACATTTTATCAAACCCTTGTTGCCCGCAATTAGTTTCACAACTACGACAAAACCAATCAACAATAAAACGAACTACAAATTCAATATAAAACGGGTAAAACGAATGAGGTTTTCCCTGTTTAAGTTACCCGGGGAGGACAAGCCTTTTAACTCAGATGTACGCGGCCTACCGGGGTATCCCAGTGACCGTTTCTGACCCTTCCCTCACCACCCCCAAATGTTCACCTAGTGAGGTTTGAACCCACAATATATATACCACAAATATATCTCACATGTCCTAAGTTGGACTTGAAACCATGAGGAGCTTCTAACCACTCAGGGATGGCCTAGCGACAAAATGCTTGTGACTGTCATCACTAAAATGTGAGACATCTTAAACCCCATGGCCACGGCAACCTCATGAAAAGGGAGGGCTTTACCCCGTTTGACTCTGTGTGGCGGTGGGTTCAAACCATGTGAATTAGTCGGCAAAAAAAGCTAGATTCCGGGGTGTTTGTTTCAGCTTATATAGCAGGCTTATGGCTTATTTGAATTTGGGCTTATGTTTCACAAGCTCACTTTTTTGTGGCTTACTTTGAATCTTTTCGGCTTATATATGTTTCTTACATTATAATAAGCTTATACAAACCGAAAAGTTTCAAAATAAGCCACAAAAAGTAAGCTTATAAAACATAAGCCCAAAACCAAATAAGCCATAAGCCGGCTATATAAGCCGAAACAAACACACCCAAGTCACCCCCAAATCAAAACTACACTACAAATTCGATATCGAAAAAATTCAATCAGACCCAAATATTCCTTTGAGACATTTCATCAAACACCTAGTGGGCACTATATGAAACAAAATTGATATATCCTTCAGCAGTAAATAAGAAAAGCATAATTCTTACCAAATAACAGTGTAATTGCATGATCAATCAAAATGTGTTTCAAGATTCATCTAAAAACAAAAACCCTAATTTTATTTCATTAAATTAGGGCTTTTTTTTTTTTTTTACTTTTTGCCCCCAAATTTTAATGGGGTTGTTGATGTTCTGTTTTATTAACAAAAAAGTTGACTGTTACACACAATACTAGGATGTTGGTGTCGGAATAACCTAGGAGAGACAAGACCAGGTTGACACGTGGCTTTTTTAATGTTTTGTTTTTGCTAATCAAAGTTGTAAAAAGTTGTTGGGATAAAAATAGCAACAACAACAAAGATACTCGGACAGTCACACTTTTACTCGATTGTAAAAAATAAATAAATAATAATAATAATAATAATAATAATAATAATAATTATTGTAGTCATTGATACACGAAAAACCGTTTATAAGACACCCCAGGCTTCATAGTTTAAATAAATAAATAAATAAAATAGATCGAATGCCTTATAACACGAGGGGCGCTATGGCCTAGTGCCATAAGATCACGCCCTATGACTCAGGGTACCTAATACTCTTAAAGAGTTGGGTCAAACGCACATGTAAAAAAAACTTATGAACAAATTTATTATGTTAGTATTTGAAAAACTAAAATGTGGTTTTTAATTCTTAATTATCAAGTTCTCTATGAACGATAGTGAATCTTGAAGACTAAGTTATGGATTTAGTCGAATTTAAGGTATGTTGGTTTTGATTTGGGCGTTCAGCTTCCTTATCTACAGCTCGACTTCCACGAGCTTAAATAACTAATGAGAATTAAGCCTTCAAAACTCATAGTGTCGTAGTTGTAAGTAATAAGACCTAATTGTTGATCTTTAAGATTAACACAATAATTATTAAAAATACCGGAATTGTAGATGTATACCTGGTTTAGCTGGATTGAATAAGATATGGATTATAAGTAACTGTTGTGCTCTTCTTTAACCCAAATATTTGATTTGAATATATTGAAAGCAGAATATTAACGTGTTCTTTATATAGAATTTTAACTAGGGATCTCATAAACCCTAATTATAACATATTGGGCTTATCCTAATTAGGGCTCACTAATAATCACATTACCTTGGCCCATTATTTAAATTTCTTAAAATAATTAAATTATATTTTAATTATAATATAATAAGTATTAAATTTACTAAATAAATTCTAACAATAATTACTTAAACAACATGCAACTTATTTGAAACTCATAATTATGTGATTTAGGCAATTATAATTTAAAGATTTGTCATTTTTTATCTGAGTTTTGCTATCCATGTATCAAATCAACTTTCATAAGTTCCTTGAACTTATCGGTATGAACCAAGCATTAGAAACCATAAATCTTCAAACCTTATAAACATAGACTTGGTTAAAATATAAATCTTAGTTTATGATTTATCGGTATGAACCAAGCATTAGAAACCATAAATCTTCAAACCTTATAAACATAGACTTGGTTAAAATATAAATCTTAGTTTATGATACCATGGTTGATGAATTTCACTTAAATTTAATAAATCATATTCAAAGAATCAATGTATGGGTTTAAAAAAACATGCATTAAGAACGGCTTAGGCGCGAGCCGATGCAATGCAATACCTTATTGCATCTCACACCCTAATGTATCGTGATCACTAGATGTGTGGTGAAGCGCACGTCTCACGGACGCATCAGCCGAGACACACATCATCACTTTTGGATGCATCATATCATATTCAGTGGACCTAATAACATATAATATGCTTTTTATTATTTATGAAAAATAGGTGTCGTGACCATGTGATAGGTGCGCTTTTTATTCATTGCATTGGATTTTTGACCTTATCAAAACAGAGCGCATCACAGTTTTTTGAAAACTGAAATTATAATAATCAACCAATTAAATATTTTATGTATACATAGTGACGTTTATATCAACGAACCACATTACAAGTTTATTTTTATAAAAGTAAAAGTAAAAGGACTATCCGTAGGTTGTCGTGCTTTTCGTTGTTGTTATTTATGTTACTTTACTAATTTTTTGTTCATTTAGGTCACCAGAATTATTAAACATGATACTCCGTATTTAGATTAATTAACTAATGAAAAACATATACTGAAATTCTTAAACACGATCTTTAGGTAATATAATGGAAGATATAAAATTATACGATCACAAACCGCATACTTTTATTAAAATATGTGAGCTAAGTGAATGAAAATAGTGGAGTAACTTATCTAAAAAAAAAATACAATCACCTTATGTGCTAACCCTTACCATAAGCAAGCATTCAAAAGCAATAAATGATCAAAAACCATGATTACCACCAAATAAAAAATAAAATAAAATGTATCACATAATAAGTTTTAGCCACAACATCCATGATGTGCACTACAACTACTAACATGTTTCGTGCAAACAATAAAAGGCTCGTCAATATACTTACATTGAGGCGTAAACCTTGCACCAACAAGCTTCAGCAACAAATCACACTGTTGGGACTGAAGATTGTGAGTCGTAAAGCTTCAAGTTCCATGATAATACAACGTTAAAAGAAAAGAAAAGAAAAAAATCGTCAGGCAGAAAAGACTTTCTGAATGGTGTAAAAGAACTTGGGGTCGCTGATAAAAAAACATGTACTATCAATTCTCCCGTAATCCTACAAAGTTGGACGAATTTAAGTAAACCCTAGAATATGGTTACATGCAAATTGAAGAAACTTTACCAGTTATGACACTAGTTAAACTAGGCTAGATCGTAAGAAACTAATCACAGAGAAATAGTGAGTGCTCGAAGATCCAAAAACAATTTCCGGTTTCTTTTTTTTTTTGGTTTAGATAAAGTGGACCATTCGAAACAAAAGAGGAGGAGAGAGATGATTGATTTTATGAAGTGAGAATGGAATGAGATGAAGCTTAATTGTACCTTATATTTATAGATTAGGTAACTTAACATCCAAGCTAATAAAACCCTAATATGATATCATTATTAGATAACTTAAAGTACCTTATATTTATAGATTAGGTAACTTAACATCCAAGCTAATAAAACCCTAATATGATATCATTATTAGATAACTTAAAGTTGTCTATAATTAAGGATATGTAGTTTGATATATTGGCTTAAAAATACTTACCTTGTAACATTGTATCCTCCTAGCTTCTTTGCTAGTTTTTTTTATTAATAAAAAAAAAAAAAAAAAAAAAAAAAAGCCTTTTAGTTTGATTTTGCTTAAATTAAACCCTTTTACCAATTTTTAAATTAATTGCAAATCAATATTTTATACGTACTTAACATTCATCAAACTTGACGTAAAAGATATATTTGTGTTCGACTTTATATATGATTTTCTTTGGCATTTAGAATTCTCTGTCAACGAAGTGGCATAAATTTCATATATGTATATTCACATAAATGTGGTGATGAGGCCTTTATAGACGACGAAGAAGGTAGTGGGTCAGTTTTTCTCTTTATAGTTTCTCTATTATAGACTAATACCTTGTATATTGCGTTGGAATTTGAGATATCATAACAATTATATATACAAGTAAACATCATCAAAGCATGCAGCGAAAGTAGATCATAATACATGTAATAATAAATTAACCGAATATAAAAGAATATGCGTACCGTAGTGATTTCTAGCGAAACAAGAAATCAATTGAATCAAGAGCAATAGAACAAGAACCCTAAACCCTACAAATTAGGGTTTCACAAATCGACTAAAACCTTAGTCGAATCACCAAACCTTACAAACAATAATGTGTTTGTCCTTCGTTCTTGTACACACGTATTACTAACGTTTCAATGAGAAAAGCTAGATTCTTGATCACAAAAAAACCAAAAACTTATGTTTGAGCTATAGAAAATCGTATAGGAACCCTATAAGGGTGTATAGGATTGACTAGAGCACAAGAGAAAGAAAAGAAGAGAAGTTTAGCTTGCTAGTGAACCAATGAATGAATGAATACAAGAGGCCTTGTATATATACTATTCAAATCTTGGAGCTCAAGAAATCAAACCCTAACCTCCTTTGCGGTGGGTCGGCCGAACATAGAAGCCCAAGGGTTTCTAGAACCTCCTTGGCTTTTTTCCATATATTCGCTTTCCTTATTACTCTTTTAACGACCGTTAAGTACTAACGGCCATTATGTGTCTATTTGTGAAAATAATAGTTATTCATAACTTAAATATAATAATTATTAATCATTGAAACTTATACGTAATGTGTGCAATCCTGAAGTCTCGTGTTCGAATCCGGTCATATCACATTAATATATATATATATATATATATATATATATATATATATATATATATATATATATATATATATATATATATATATATATATATATATATATATATATATATATATATATATATATATATATATGCAAAACTAACATATTGTATATTGACGAAATTTTATAGCGGCTTTATAGTTGCATGATTATTTATTTTCATCAACTTTAACTAACAGAATAATAAAAAAGAAATTGTAATATGATGTCGGGTAAGGATCCAGTGAGAAGAAAACTTAAAATAAAAAGAATGAGAAATAACTATAACCGCATATTTGAGATGCATCGACTTGAATTAGACGCATCTCTATTCATTTAGATGCATCACAATTAGTTTCGAAAGTGATTTTCAAGTGAAAACAATGCAAAGTAGTACTAGCAACAAATTTGACCCACAGAGGACGAAAATTACATAGGATTCGTCTAACTTGAAAATGCATCTAATATATGTATATGCATCTAATTTTTAGCTATAAAATATATTATGATGCATCTAAAAGATTAGGGATACATCTAATTCAAATTGATGCATCTCTAATATGTAGTTATAGTTATTTGTCATTCTTCTTATTTTAAGGATTCTTCTCATTTGATCCTTAGTCATATAAAGTCTTGTATAATAGAGTTTTTCGTATCTCATGTTGTGTGATAAGCCAAACAAAATGGTTTGTGTCAGTGATTGCAGGTTCAAGTCCTACTTTAGACGTGAGAGATAAATTTGTTGTGTAAATATTATTAGATAGTTAAAATTGTCGTTCTAAAAATACTTAAGCCAAACACTCTCTTATTCGACATCACCATTCTTCTCCAATCTCCAACCCTCTCGCCACTGTCACCACCATCGCCATCATCATCATCAAAATCTCGACATCTTTATCTTTTCAAATAAATACTCACTTACACATACCCCGCTTAGTGTAACATCCTAAAATTTATTTTTACCACTTGTAACTAATAAACTAACGGCAAAACAAATTAATTGAATTGATAGTATATTAAATTGTTAGAAGCTAAAAGAGAATATAACTTTTATTTAAAAAAAAAAGAAAAAAGAAAAAAAAAAGTTGAATGTAATAATAATGAAAAATTAAAGGTGTCAAAATGAAACTAAGTAACTAGTATGAAGGAGTGGATGATCTTCCGTGTTGTTGCGGGAGTGTTGTGGCTTAGTTGTATTTTTGATAAATGTATATATGTATTTATGTATCGGTCTTTAAAAGTTCAATTATGTTACATTGTTGGTCCCTGAAGGACTGAGTTTGCAAAGACAGTTAAACCGTAGGGACTATTTGCTTAAATAGTTATAGATACTACCCCTGTACTTGGACCTTTAGTATATAGTACAATATAATATGGAAGATTAGTAAACGGAGGGTTAGAATTTGATCTCATCCGATTCATAAGGGGTACCAAATTCGGGAATATATACATACAAACACGATTAGAATAATTAAATCAAATCACTTGCAGAAACTTATCAAACCTTTGAGCAATAGAATTGCCGTTCAAAAAAAAAAACCTTTGAGCAATACGGTAAGGGAACTTATTTATATTGAACTCGTATCAACACGGTCTTAAAAGGCACACAAGGTCTCGCAAATGCGTAAGGCTTGGTCATGCCGCCTTATGCCAAATCCTTTTGTAAACTCGATATATATGAAATATAATATAAATATATAAATATTTCAAATTTTGTACAAGCTTCGCCTTGACCACTACGGCGTGAGGCTTGGTCATGCCGCTACGCCACGCCTCACACTATTTATAACCTTGGGTATCGGTATTTGTGTTATATCAGTATTTGTATTTGTATTGATTTAGTCTCAAGCTCAAGTGTTAAATTAGTCATTAAAATATATATTTGGTCTCATCTAAACACTATATTGGGTTGATAATAATGTTTACATAAGATCCAATATTTATACTAATAACTAACTCAAGGCTAGTTGTAATGGTAAGATCGGCCGTCGGTCAGTCGATGCACGGGATGTGTCCTTTCGCCTTACGAGATAAACATGAAACTCGTTACCTTTGGGAAAAAATTGAAGTTTCGGTTAGGTAGTCGACCGAATGGTTTGTGTGTCTGGGTGAATTATTTAATTGATTTTTGTGAGATATGTTTTTTGTAGTGACCGCGGTTACCTTATTACATATATTTGGTCATTCATTTGGTCTTAGAGAGGAAAGCTGAGTTGGCGCTGAGGGGACATGAGTGACCGCGATCGCCTGCGGTCACCATTACTACTAGTTTAATATTTGGGCTTGTGCCTGAACAAATACAAATGCTAGTCTAGCAGCAAATCCAATATAAATAAGTCCACTTAACACAATAAACCAACAAGAACGTTGGGGAAGGAACTATATAATGATCAACTTACAGTTTTTGTTTTAAGGTAATTCTTTATAGATCTTCATATATAACATATCAATCAAGATTTTTAAGATCGAGATCTTACCTAGAAGTACTTTCGTTTTTGCAAGATCCTGACCGTAAGATTGGGTCGGGATCTTAAGATCCTATTATAGTGTCATTTTCTTAATGCGCGTTGTAAAATTATGCAAATCTACATATTGTTATATATATATATATATATATAT
>LBNU01011567.1:130751-183251 GCA_014162995.1 Artemisia annua | reverse complement strand
TCAAGCCTCATGATTGATTAACATAAGTTAAAATTAGCTTCAATTTGGTCAAACACGTTTAAATATCATCTAGCAAAATAAATATGTCTAAATACATAATATGTCGATTTGTAAAGAACAATTAAAAAAAGAAATAGATAACTAATAAAGCTTTAGTTTTAGTTGTTAGATTTATGTAGTAAATAAATTTATATGTTTTTTTGTTAATTTTATAAATTTAATAAGTACCCTTTAAACTTATACCTCTTTGACTTTATGATTTTTTCTAAAAGACTAAAATACATGTTGTTGTTATTTACCATTATATATTAAATTGATGTATACACACAAAAATATTAAATGATAGCACGTGTTATTGTTATATGTAAATGAATACACGAGATTGTACATATACCAACAACTCATATGATTCTTTTTGTTGAGATTAATAAGGATATCCGGAAAAATTATTTTTATTATTTGCGTTTAATAACGGCTCATGTTATTCCTCTTTACAAGTTAAACCCACTTGTACATGGGTGTAAGATACAGCTAAAATTATTATTAACAAGAGTATAAATATCAAAATGATTGCACTACCCCACGGGTTACTGTGAGATGAAAATGAATACATGAGATTATGTATATAGCAATTATGCACGTAATTCTCTTTAATATTAAATAAGGATATCCCGAAAAATATGTTTTTCAAGGATCATACGTGTTATTAAATAGTTAACACACAGACATCTATAGTTAAATTTAAATAAGATCAACCTCAACCTTATGTCAGTTAAACATATTCAAATCTTTCATCCAACAAAAATCTATACAAAATATTAATCAACATTGATGTGTATTTGTAATAAGAAATTATGCAAATACCAACGTGTGCTCGGGTATTATAACTATATTAAGTATAAAGGTTTTTAAATAATTTTATAAAAAAATCTTATCAAACAACCCCGTGTATGCACCACGTTAAAAACTAGTTAAAAAATACTCAACTAATTAAAAGTCTTATGCACAGAGGAGTTTTAAATATTAGTCAAATTAAATTTAAATTTTTTTTAATATCTTTTATATAATAAAACAAAACCCCTAGTGGGTACTTTCGTATTTCGGAAAAAAGAATATTTCCTTAGGTAATATTTTAATTATTATTTTTAATTTAAAATTTTAAATATTTGTTTTCTTGATATACTACACAAGTAGAAGATAGATACAAAAAAATATAGATAAGATGCAACTAACAACAAGATTAATTTTTTTAAATAATTATCTTTAATAATAAATAAATATAATTAAAAATCATAAATCAAAAAAAAACAAAGATTAAATTATTTGTTTTTAAAAAAATAAAAATATATCATTCAAAAAAATAATTTAAAAACCCGCGCGTGCGCGGGCATTATAACTAGTTATATATGAAACTTATAATGATTTTGATGGTTTTTCTACCCGTACACACATAAGTTATTAAACGCATGTTTAAGGGGTATTTGTTAAAGTTTTATTAGGGACTACCTAAAAGACCCGTGATTTTAAATGATATGCACGTGTTGATTTTAAAATGATTCTATCTACCCATCATTACCACCAAAACCCCAAAACAATTTCAGGTAAGATAAATTTTAGCCGTCCTAATTTTGTTACCCGCGACCATCCTCTCTCTGTGTGTGTTTTTTCCTATAAAAACCACACAAATAAAACGTCAATTCCTTATGTAAACGGTTTTAGAAGTGATAATGGAAAACAGGAGTGCAACATGCAACGAATCATCACACTCTATGATAATGAAGAACATGTGTCACACATGCAATTAGGCCAACTAATTAGCTATGGCAGCTTAGTCCCACTAAGCACATCTTTTAATCCTTTTAAGCCGACGGCTCGGCTCGGCTTGTCGTGTGAACAATGTATTCTCAAGTCGCGGTTCCACAGTGCACCCAAGCCGCCCCATTCCCTCAAGCTGACCTCCAATCCGGCGTTTTCAAAACAGTGTCGGCTCCCCTAATCACTTCAGTGAGTTTTATATAGTATAACACGTCAGTTTTAACAAAGTTAGCAAAGTTTCCTCTTTTAGAAATACCACTTTTACAAAATGAGGTTGAATAGGTACACATCATTATCAATTTGTTCTCCAAACTTCTTCACTTACCAAAACATTTCTTACATTTTGGTGTAAAGTAGTTCAATAAGTGGAGATTTTATGAGATTTGGTCCAATATATTTAAGAATGAGTAAGTTGTTTATAGTATCAAGAGTTAACTAAATATTAACATGGTACTTGTGTTATGATGTGGTGACGATTAATGTTGTATAGGTGTTGCTTAATATGATGCAACAACATCGATTGACATATATGTATTAAATTCTATTGTAGAAAATAAATTCGTTATTTTATATACAAACATGAACAGAGTGAAAAGTAGTCGACACACTATAAAAAGCATTTGGTATTGACGGAGAAAACAAATCCTAAGCACCTCAACGTCGACGGGCAGCAAGTTGATCATTACATATTCACAAACTATGTCCTGAGTCCATATCACAAACTATGTCCAAATAGTGTTTCAAATGCATATAGTAAAATGTGTGAGCGACTACATGGGTGTCAAAGAGAGTCAATTTGACAACAAAACAAGTCCAAAATGATTGAGTGCAGATAACAAAATTTGGAACGTTAATGCACAACTAATAATAGTATCTAAAACAAATAAAATATCAAACACCTATTGTGAAACGCTCTACATACAAGATTGAGTTAATGACAGAAATGGTCCCTGTGGTTTGTCGGGTGTTACGGATTTGGTCCTTAAACTTTTTTTTGCGGATATCGTCTCTGTGGTTTTGACCCGTTACGGGTTTGGTCCCTTGACCACCTTTTCTGTTACTTTGACCGTCAAGGATGGTTGAAATGACATTAATACCCTCGTATATTTAACCATACGATCCCTGTGGTTTGTCTCGTATCACGGATTTAGTCCCTAAAGTTTATTATTATTATTATTATTATTATTATTATTATTATTTCTTGATTTTTTTTTTAACTTTTTTTTGCAATTTTTTATTATATATATATTTTTTAATTTATTGAATACTTTTTGACGGAGTTTTTTTTATAAATTTTTTTGACAAAATTCTTTTTTACTAGATTTTTGTTAAATCAAAATTAATTTTCAAAAAAGAATATATAAAAAATTTTGACGGAATTTTTTTTATTCTGCGAAAAAATATTCAAAAAATTTTATATAAATATCTCGCAAACCGTAAATATTTACGCGAAAAAAAATACCATCGCGACGAGAATTAAATTATCTTTCTATAGATATGCATTGTTATATACTTTCGACGATTTTTTTTTCCCAAAATTTCCGCCAAGAAAAATCATATATGGTTTGTAAAAATCATATGTGATTCGTTAAAATCAAATCATATATGATTCTTACGAATCATATATGATTTTTTACGAATCATATATGATTTTTACGAATCACATATGATCATATATGATTTTTACGAATCACATATGATTCTTACGAATCATATGTAATTCATATGTGATTCGTAAAAATCAAATATGATTTGATTTTTACGAATCACATATGATTTTTCTGGGCGGAAATTTTTTTTAAAAAAAAAAAAAAAAAAAAAAAAAAAAAAGTTCGTCGCAAAAAAAGGTTCGTCGAAAGTATATAACAATGCATATTTATAGAAAGATGATTTAATTCTCGTCGCGATTAGGGGTGGAAACGAGCCGAGCCGCTCGTGAAAAGCTCGGGATCGGATCGGTAAAATGCTCGAACGAGCCGAGCCTAAACGAGCTCGAACCCGAGCTCGAGCCTAAGTTTGGGCTCATTTAATAATCGACCGAGGCCCCGAGCTTCATTAAAAAAGCTCGAGTAGGCTCGCGAGCCTAAAACGAGCCCTACAATATATATGTATATATATGTCTATATGTATAAACGAGCTTAAAAGTAGTAAACGAGCTCGAGCCTCATGTAATTAACGAGCCGAGCTCTATTTTTGAATTTAGTTTCTTAAATACTCATATAAATTAGTCGAGCTCGAGCCGAGCTCCGACTTTTGAAAATTTTCACGAGCCGAGCTCGAGCTCAAAATATAAGGCTCGAAACGAGCTCGAGCCCGAGCTCGAGCTTTATATATATAACGAGCCGAGCTCGGGCTCGGCTCGGGCTCGCTTTCCACCCCTAACTCAGATGGTTTTTTTTTTTTTTTTTTTTTTTTTTTTAGCATGAAGATTTAGCGTTTGCAAGATATGGTTGTAAAAAAAAAAAAAAAAAAAAAAAAAAAAAAAAAAAAAAATGAAAAATAAAAATGGGTGGCTATGATTTATTAATTGGTTCTATGGCAAATATAAGTTATATATTGATCTCATCTCTACGAACCATTTATGTAATTAACTCTACAAGATTATATTGTATTCACTTCAAACAGTAACAAGACTTGATCGATTATGGTGTAAACTGTAAAGTTAAGTACACTCGCATCAATGTGTTATGTCGTAGAACATATTAATCTATAACCAAGTGTACACGCGATTTGACATTAAAATCATTTGAATTTGCAACTCGTGTTCTCAATAGAACATTTTACAAAAGAACAACTCAATGGACTAATAGATATTAGCATATGGAGATAAATAATGCTCGCATCTCTACAAAAGAACAAGCGGTAAGAGACCCGGTTCTAAATAGAACATTTTACAGTTTCAGAATAGGCCATCACAAGTTTCAGACCGCAAGCACATTCTTTGCTATAAATTAATAAATGTAATATACTAATCTAGTGGTTAGTTAATTAGTTACTAAGTTAGTCATCATCTGACAAATAAACCACCTCATGAGCGGCAGGAGGTTGTGCAGCAGTACCCCCTCCCGGGAATTCAGGTGTCTTCAGAATGTTAAGCCCACGAGCAGCATTGTCTGTCAGCACATTAACGTTATCATTCAACTCATCTTGTGGACCTCCACTTTGGGGCACAGATGGACCACATGGTAATGATGAGTTGGATGATGTGGCATCAGAGGCATGTGGTAATTGTGATGGCGGTGGCGGTTGTGGTGACTCTGATCGTGGTTGTTGTGGTGGTGGCAAAGGGAAATGTTCATGAGGTAGTGGTGGCAGTGGTTGTACAGATGATGTTGAATTTAGTGGTTGGGAATTTGAGGGTGAGGTTAGTGGGAGGCTACTTGTCACATGCTGAACTGGCAATGTCCTATGGTAAGTTCCCAAGCCTGGAGGTCCAGATGAAGATGTAGGGTTAGATGGTCTCATATGTGAGGTCGAGAAAAGGACATCACTGCTGGCAAATGGTCGCATATGTGGGCCCGGGGTCTGGATTTCACGGCTGACCATAGGTCGCATGTGTGGGGCCATACTGTGAGTTACGCTGCTTAACAAAGGTCGACTTTGTGGTGATTGACCACAGGTTTCTGTGTTAATTTGTGATGTGGCAGCAAACGTGCGAAAGGGGTTCGAACTAAAAAGTGGTCTGATTGCTGTGGTTGATGGGGTAAGATGGTTCATGCCATGTGGCGATATGATAGTGGAAGGTGTGGTTGAGGGGGTAATCGGGGTGATGGTAGTTAGTGGTCTGTTAGTGGTGGCTGGTGTTGAAGGTGTAATAGGGTTGATCATAGGCGGTGGTCTGTTAGTAGTGGGGATAGGGTTGGTGTTAGGTGGTGGTCTAATTGGTGTAGCATTGGCGGGTCTCAGGTTAGTAGTATGTGGGTGTCTGGTCAGTGGAGTCGAGAAAAGGGCCGAGGATTGGTGAACAATTTGAAGGGGAGGTTGTGTTTGCTGTGGTGGTGTTTCTGTTGCTGTTGCTGATATTGGTGGTGGCGGAGGTGGTGGTGTCTGCTGGGTTCCTGAAGATTGGCCAGGTAACCTCGATGGACCGCAAAACCTATGCGGTTGCTGCATTGATTCAGCTTGACATGCTGCAAAGACGGTTAAAGTTTGTTATGTCATGGAAAACTCAATAATTTATAATAAGACTAAAGCAGAAATCCAATTAAAATGAGCTTGAAAATGTCACAGATAAATTAAGAGTATTCAAGCTCTATAAGTTCAGTGCACATATGGATCGATAACAAAACCATTATGACACTTACAAAGACGATACTCTATTTGTAATGGAGTGCCCAATTTGACTTTTGTACATGCCATTATGAGCATCTCAATCCTTTGTAATATCATCTTTGTCACAGAATAGTAGTCAACATGTTGACTTATTAGGTTCGAAACTTTATATATGAAAAAACATCAAGTAGATCCAAAAGCACCTAAAGGTATGTTCCAAAGTCTAAAAACACATCCGGAGCGACAATTATTAGAACAGACGAAATGAATTAGCTACAAAAATAGGTCTAACACTTTAATCCATATGATCAGCATTTATATATTTCAAACAAAAGAAAATATCGCAACATATAAACATTTCAGAAAAGCATACCTTGTTGTACTGCTGCACGGCCAGCAGTAACATCCTGGCACTTACGTCTGAAAGCTGCTGCCAGTACTTGGTTTATAAACACTGTGTTCATATTGTTCTCAACTTCCTTCTTTTGTGAGTTAAAAGTTGCATCTGCTTCTTGACGCTTATTACAATACTTCAACCTTATTTTAGCAATAGCTTCCGTTATTTCCTTCTCACAGTCAATATTTATCTTTTGTATCTGCAAGAAGATGAATCCGATAACATGATGAGAAAAAACAAAGGCAAAAAAAAAAAAAAAANCTTTAGTGCAATATGAAGTGGATCAACGCGACGAGTCATTCGTGAACCCACTTGGTTGGAATTAGCACTTCGTCGAGGATCAAGCATATATCGCTCCAGCAGTGAAGCGTTTTGAATTTGGGTCTGCACAGTAATGGGTGGTGCAGTGGTTTGAACCAAAACCTCACTTGTTGGAAGCACGGCAGCTTGATTTTCAGTAATCGTTGAATTAGTAGACATGACTAAAGATGATTCATCGTGAGGATTGAGTGATGAGTCTTCTGGAATGATCTGATCAACTTGTATGGCTTCTACAGGTTGCATATTATCATCTTCGATTTCAACCATTGGAGTAGGATCAGTTTGCCCTTGATCTTGAACCCCATTCTCTGAAGGTTGTTGAAGTAGATGAGAATCATTGTGAATTTCCTGAAACAACCAGAAACAAGTTACAACGATCAAAGTTTTATTCAGAAGATTAAATACAAGACGCAAGCTTAAAGATTCTGACTGTGCAAATAACCTACCGGAATTGCTTGCATTGAATGATCAGAAACTGGAGAAGCAACTTGCACAACTGAGGGAGGTGTGTCCTGTGCATTATCTTGGTTGCAGTTGGCAGCTGGAATTCCCAACTCAGCAGACCCAACGTTTGGCGCCACGTGATTGGGACCACTTCCATTAGGGTTTTTATCAGCATGTGACCCATCAGCAGATTCGATATGTGGTGTCAAATCATTGGCAGCTGGAATCCCCATCTGCTCGGAGACTGCATGCAATGATATATCATTAGAGCCATTCTTATTCGGGTCTTTGACAGCATGTGACATATCAGCAGAGTAGTCATTGGGTGCCATATCAATGTCGGCTGGCATCCCTGTCTCTTCAGAATCCACATGCGGTGACATATCATAGTGACCAGTTGCGTTAGGAGGGTCTTGGATAGCAAGTGATCCATCAGCAGAGTCCACGTTTGGTGCCACATCATTGACAGCTGGCATGTTCATCTCACAAGGGTCAACAAGCTGTGCCATATAGCTGGGAGTAGTCTCATTACCATCTTCAACAGCATTTGAACCATCAGCAGCAGAGTCAACATGTGGTGCTGTATCATTGTCAACTAAAATTTCCAGTTCACCTGAGTCAACATGTGACACAATATCATCCGTAGAGTGGACATTTGACGCCATGTCACTACTAACTGGCATTTCCAACTCAGGAGATTTAGCATGCGAAGCCACATCATTAGAACCAGTCCCAATAGCGTCTTCAACAGCATGTGACCCATCAGCAGAATCGACATGTGGCCTTAGATTACTGATAGCGGGAATTTCCATTTCAGCTAAGTTGACATGTGGCGTCAAATCATTCTGACCTGTCTCAATACGTGCTTCGACAGCATGCGACCTGTCAGGACTGCTAGTACCTTCTCCTTTAGCATTTTCTTTGTTGAAATCAACTTCTGCCACTTCCATTTCCAAACTTTCATCTTGCCTTGCCACGTCAATCTCCATGTCCGCATGCTGCTTTGCTGAAATATCTCCAATTGGCTCAGTTAATACCAGTGCATCATCCCCTGATACAACGCTTTCAACTTCATCATGCTGTTCTGATGCAATTTCTTCAATATCTGGAATATCTCCAATTGGTTCACTTGACACTGTTGCATCAGCCCCTGCCACATCATTCTCCATGTGAGCACCCTGCTTTGCCGGAATATCTCCAATTGGTTCACTTAATACCACTTCATCATCCCCTGATACAACGCTTACAATTTCATCATGTCGTTCTGATGCATTATCTTCAATAGGAACACTTGATACAATTTCTGCAATATCTCCCATTGGTTCACTTAACACCGGTACATCAGCCCCTGCCACATCATTCTCCATGTGAGCACCCTGCTTTGCCGGAATATCTCTAATTGGTTCACTTAATACCACTTCATCATCCCCTGATACAACGCTTACAATTTCATCATGTCGTTCTGATGCATTATCTTCAATAGGAACACTTGATACAATTTCTGCAATATCTCCCATTGGTTCACTTAACACCGTTATATCAGCCCCTGCCACGTCACTCCCCATGTCAGCATCATGCTTTGCTGGGATATCTCCAATTGGTTCACTTATTACCGTTGTGTCAGCCCCTACCACATCATTCCCCATGTTAGCATCCTGCTTTGTTGGAGCCTCTCCAATAGGTTTACTTGATGCTGTTGCATTAGCCATGTGCTTTTCAGAAGTATGCGAATCTGACACCATATCATTACTAGAGTCACTTAAATTGACTACTCCATCTGGCACAACCACAGGACATATGTCATGCACAGGTTTATTGTGACTTTCTGCTACAATTGGATTTCCTAATAAAGCAGGGGGCACCTCACGGCTTTCTTGATCTTCCTTTTCACTCTCCACCAAGTCCACGATCTGGGTCTTGTGTGCAGACCCATTTAAAGAAAGTTTATCATTAACTGCCATCTGTCCCACAGCAGCCTTTAGCATTACCTTTAAATCATTGAAGTGAACCTGCCTCAATCTTTCATGTTCGTTCAATTTATCAGCAAATTCTTTTTCTACCAAATTTAGCTTTTCCGACGTTACAGAGGAATTACTACTATACAGATGGCGAATTAGAGCTTTTTCCACTCCAAAGTCATTCTCTATATTCATCTTCATTTCATCCCACAGTCTATCAAACTTATCAATCTCATTTTTTTCCTTTCTAGCAATATTTTCCTCTATAATCTGTCCATTGCTTTGCAAAGCTTCTTCATTAGATGAGCCATGGTTTTCTCGTTTCTGCTCTTGTGGGTTAAGTGGAACTGCGGGTGACATTCTTGGTTCTTCAGGCCGTGATGCACGATCTTTAAAAACATTAAGAGCCGTAAGGTTCTTTGGGCTCTGCAAAAACATCTCCTTTGGTTTCTTAAGCTTTTCGTACACTTGATCAGCTTCTTCTTCCTTACAGCTGAAATTCAAGTGCTTCTTTGCAAGAGCAAACGACTCTTCCCTATCAATGGTGTGTTTTAACAGTGAAGAACATATCCAGCACTAGAAACATGACACAAAAAAATTCTTGGTGAGTACATCAAAATTGTCAATATAAAGCATTGATTTATTATACTTCATTCAATGTGCGAAAATTTCATACCACTGATATCATTAAAGCCTGTAATATACTTGTGTGCTCCTTGCTGACATTAAAATTCCCAACGACGAATTTGAGAAATCTCTCCACTATGATCTTTGCACCCTCCTGCATCCATAATCGAGTAAATCTACTTAACTATGTTATAAGCATTGACTATATTCAACAATGACTTTCTTAGACTAATTAAAGATGTTACACTACATAACCATGAAAGACATCAAGTCTATGTGGCCAACCTGAGAATATAGTGCAAACACAACAACCTCAAAAGCACACATAGAGAGAACAACTAAAGAAACAAACTTTACAAGCTGGTAAAGCAACATGGAAGATGGTGTGTCTGTTTCACAACAATAGACATGGTGAAAATAATAAACTGGCTCCAAATAATTTCCTTAATATTCAGAAACGTACACACTCATAAGTCATAAGACATCGGGCAAGCAAATCACTGTGAAATTAGCTTTAAGTATATGAGTTTCTAGAGCGTTATCGCTAGTGTTAATTCAGAATTCTCAATATCAATAATGTTAAGTATGGTTTTATTTGGGTCGTCTTTTATCTCAAGCGGTCCAATTAAAGAAATTAGCTAAAAAGGAAATGGTTTGGAATTAGGCATGTCGGTCAAACAGGTTAAAAATCATCCAGTCTTTTCTTGCTGCATATATGATACAACCCCCTAAATCGTATTTTCAGATATATAAATTATTAGTTTAATATATATATATATTTTTTGCAATATAAACAGCACAAACTATTTCAAAAAACGACATAGGGACATAGGTATTTGTGGGTCAGCTGAACTCGGCGCATTTTCACTTGTACAAACACTGGTATGTTTCAACCAGAACCCATCGTGACCAATTACCCAACCCAAAACCCGTCTTATCACCTATTAGAATTATTGTCCAAAACTTCATATTCGAGATATGGAAAAGCCAGAAGAAATAGATAGAAACATACCGAGAACTTGAGGATGTTGCAGAGCTCAGACACAGTGGCCTTTAGATGCTGATAAAGACTATCAGCATTTCCATCGGCAGCTTCATTAGCAACTGGAGTTCCATTACCAACTGCAGCAGACCAGAACTGATCTCCAGATGACGAGGGAGACTCAATATGAGCAGGAACCTCAGAACCCTCTGAAACGAAATGCAATATTTTAAACTTCAAGTCACTTATGACATACAAAAAAAACACGTATTAGTCCGAGATGACGAGGCTTTGCATTCTGAATCCTCCTCAACATCCGTGTGCCAACAAAGCAACAGATGTCAACCATCCAAGAGACTGCTCTCAAGAAAAAAACATCCCCGCTGAAATAAACAAGTTTATAACTTAGGGGTGCGTCAATTTGGTATCAGCCTCTCAGATGTTTTGAAAGTAATGCATTATTAAAATACATAACATGTTGGCTCAAACTATAATTAATCTTTATTGCACATTTAAAAGTTTTTAAATAATTTTGGGCTTTGAAAAATCATAGTGAGAGAATATTCATAATTAGGAAACGAAACATATCAGTGTCATTCGGCGAAAGAAACTTATAGATACCTGTTTCAACTCTTACTCGTTGAGGTTTATAACGAGCCTTAAACTCAGCAGCATGGTATCTCTTCCGTTTTTTACCACCACCATTTGAATCCCGACTTCCATCTTCTTTCTCTTCAACATCTTCTGCACTCTCTTCTGATATGTCCGCGGATTTCTCTGTTGACTTCACGTTTGAAGCGGGAACATCAACAGGGTTCTTACCTCTTTCTGACCTCCTCAAAGGGGTTGATCCCATCTGTTTCTCACTTTTCTCTGGTTTCTTTTTAACAGTAGAAGGGGTCGGCCCCATCTGTTTCTCACTTTTCTCTGGTTTCTTTTTAACAGTAGATGGGGTCGGCCCCATCTGTTTTTCAAATCTAGGAGATTTTCGAGTATTTAAAGGATTTGTTGAGGCTTGTATCCCTGTTCTGCCTGACCTTGTTAAAACAGAGGACGGAGCATCTTTCCTTTTTGCCATCTGTTGAGAGTCCATGCAATATTTAGTAAAAAGCAAAAACGCCCTACTTTCAATTAAAATAATATCAAACACAAAAGAATCTTCACTATTCGACCATATCAAAAAGCATCATTATTCATCCGTAACCTTTCTTCTAGGTAATTCACGCCTAAAAATCTAGTAAAACGCACATTGCTGTGGCACTCTTCCAATACAAGCCCTAATTACAGTAAGCAAACACTAAAACACAGCTTGCTCCACTAAAGAGGAACCAAAAGCAACAATTAGTCAAGTAAAGAACACTAACACATACATAGCATGCCCGAAATTCAGCAAATAAATGCAAATATTGAATCAAATCAAGCTCCATTAATGTTATAAAATTAATAACTATGTAAATCCAAAAATCTAAGCAAAATCTTAGAGATGAGTTGCACACGGGTGCATTAAGTTATATACATAGTAAAAACATCCTTCGTTCAATCCAACAATCCAAAAAACACGTATAATTTCACCACAACTGACAATCTAACAAGATACACTCACTCATTTATCATACCAAAATCAAGCTCAAATTCATAAAGAACACCCGTACTTACACCATCTATATCAAATGATTCCCCTCATCCAACACTTGTAACACTACTAAATAACTCGGAACCAATCTAAGAATCAAGTAAAAACCCCATCCAAAATTGTTAAAATTCACTCTGTAATCTACAACATATATCACTACATGCGTCGAAACCAATAGTAAAACTAATAGTAAGTCCTCATTCTTCTATCCATATTGTTAACTGAGTATTGGAATTATTCCAAATTCACGAAAAATGTCGACCGATTTCACTCTCACTATAAATATTAAAGAGTAAGTAATCACTAACAGATCTCAAGTCTCGACGCATCATTCCCGAAATTTCTCAAAACATGACACCAAATATCGTTCAAATTCACAACGAACATCCATACTCACATCACTGCATGACTTGGAAAAATGATGCTAAAACAAACAAAAAGGATGAGGGTTTCCCTCTTCTTTGACTCTAATGTACGAGGCCTAATCAAAGGTATCTTGGTGACCGTTTTCAACCCTTTCCCTGGCCACTCCTAAGATGTGTACCTAGTGAGGTTTCAACCTGGACCTTTTGTGAGGAGTGAGGACATATGGGGGTTGGACCACTTAGCCGTGGATTTTGATGCTAAAACTAATACTAGTGCTAAACCCGCCACTTGTTAAAATCAAATACAAACTTCTCCACTTATATCTAAATACCACAATTCCGGCATCCCTAAACTTTGTCTCGGTTTGAGTAATCGAATAACAAAAACCTAAAAATACAATAAAAGCCCTAACATGATTATATAAAAACAAATGCTAGTCCTAAACTCACCACCACTTGCGAAAATCAAACACAAACTTGTCCCAAACCATCACCAAATGGTTTCCCCACAAGTTCAAACGGTGTGGATCCGCAAGGTACATCCAACACAAAAAGGCTCGCCAAGGAAAACCTCATAAAAAATTTTACACGTCCATAAGGCTATGCACAGTAGTGACCCTCAGTTTTCTCTCTCCTATGACCTACATGCTACCTTTTAGGCACAGTAACGCGACCTACACTACAAAAAACCATACCTCGCATAAATACATTTTAATTAATTAAAACACACATACAAACAATCCCAAAAGGCAATCGCTATTGTTATTGTGGGTAGCCAAGTCATATAACTCGGAAGCGAAATACTAGTCCTAAAGCCACCAATGCTTTAAAAAAAAAAAAAAAAGCAAAATTCTCGATAAAGGGGGTGTTTGTTTCGGTTTATTAAACGTACGCCCATTTGGGCTTATTTTTTATAAGCTCCAATTTTGTCTCTTATTTTGAGACTTATCGGCTTATATAAGTTTATTATGATATGATAAACTTATAANTAAAGGGGGTGTTTGTTTCGGTTTATTAAACGTACGCCCATTTGGGCTTATTTTTTATAAGCTCCAATTTTGTCTCTTATTTTGAGACTTATCGGCTTATATAAGTTTATCATATCATAATAAACTTATATAAGCCGACAAGTCTCAAAATAAGCCGTAAAAAATTGAAACTTATCAAAATAAGCCAAATAAGCTTACGTTTAATAAGCTTAACCAAACAGGCCCAAAATCCACTAGTAATTATAAAACAGTAACAAAGACAAAAAACACAGAAACCTAAATTACAAGCTGCCCTAACCTAACATTACACTAGAAAAGGAGTACCAATATAGCATGATTTCAGTTTTAAAAAATGCCGAAAATAAAGGTGCATTCAACCTGATCAACAACTGATATATATTCAGGGTTTTTTTTTTTTTTTTTTTTTTTTTTTTTTTTTTTTTTTTTTTTTTTTTTAAGGTTTAGGAATGAAATGAAGGTTTTCCGGTGAGGTTAGGTTTCACCGGCGAGAAACCGGGAAACGAAGAAAAAAATAAATAATGTAATTCTACACCTTTTTATTTTATTTATTACGAGTACCTTTTTACGGAGTAGCAGTTTTTTTGTCAATGGGGTCTTGTTCCTTTTTACAGATACTAAATAAAGTTATAAACTTTTTAGATGTTTTTCTCTTTTCTAGATAAATATATATAAATTGATGTTTAGAAAGTTCGAAATATGAAACGGGGCTATTCTATGATTTCTATCTATATCTATACAATATATAGATACTATAGAGGTGATCCTTATTAAAGTGAAAAAATAAGTAAATTATTTGTTTTAACTTTTAGTATTACTAGACGAGTACCCGTGCATAGCAACGGGATTTTATAGCGACACATAGTTTATTGATAAAAAAAGTTTATAGGTTATAAACGAAAAACAATAAAAGTTTGAAGATTTGGAAATTTAACATAATGTTTTGAAACCTGGTTCAACCCGGGTGGTTCAACCGGTTGAGACCGTTCCAGGCAAAATGGATCGATTTAACGGTCAACCTTGCTAGGTTGGTCGAAATGGTCAACCAAGTCGGTTTGCAAGTGTCCCGGGTCAACCCGGTTTTTGTTTTGTATTTATGTTGATAGATATGTTTTTATTGGCTGTACAATGTCAATAAAAAGGAAAAAAAAATTAATTGTACTTTTAAGTAATGGATAATGTTTTGGAAACCCCGGTTCGACCCGGGTGTTCAAACGTTGGACACCGTTCGGTCGAAAATAGGTCGATTTAAATCGTCAAATTTCTAAGTTTGGTTCGAAATGGGTCAAATTAAACGGGCTCACCCGTCGGGTTTCGAAGCGTCCGGGTCAACCCGATTTAAACCGGGTCAACTTGCCCTAGGTTGGGTCGAAATGGTTCAACCGTCCGGTTTGAAGTGTCCCAGGTCCCAACCCGGTTTTTGGTTTAATTGATTGTATTTAATTTGATAGATAAATGTTTTTTAATTGGCTGTCAATGTGAATAATTATTGTACTTTTATAGTAATGGATAATGTTTTGAACCCGGTTCGACCGGTGGTTCACCGTTGAACGTTCCGGTCGAAAATAGGTCGACTTTAAATCGGTCCAAGTTTCTAGGTTGGTCGAAAAATGGGTCAAATTAAACCGGCTCAACCGTCGGGTTGGACGTCCCGGGTCAACCCGATTTGGTTTAATCTGTGTATTTATTTGTTGTACAATGTGAATAAATCATGTACTTTGAAGTAATGGGGTGTTTTAATAATAATATTAATTACATTCATAATTCCTTTATAAATTTCAACATTTCAAATTTCAACATTATTGACTTTACTTTCAACTTTTGACTCTTTTTCCTTTATATGTAGTTAGATTTTTCGTTGTAACAATTTTATGTTTTAAAACATTCTAATCAACGGTCGAGCATCCGGTTACCGTCAAGCTGATTCAACCACCGGGCTCCAACCGGTCTTTCCAAAAAATTAAATTTATATATATTTGATGATAAAAAAAAAAAAAAAAAAAAAAAAAAAAAAGGTATATATATCCCGAAAACTGGGTTGATCCGGGTCACTTCAAACACGGTGGGTCTAACCGGGTTCGAAAATACAAAAAGCGGTTTAATTTGACCCGTTTTTTCAACCGGAACCGGCCGGGTCGAACCGGGTTAGAAAACATTATGTTTAGTCCCCAAACTTTTGTTATTTTTCGTTTATAACCCATAAACTTTTTTTTCATCAATACAATTATCTGCTACTATACAATTTTGTTGCTATACACAGATAGTCGTCTAGTTTTCCATAATCTATCTATAATTTTCAAAAAGTGTCAAATGCATGACTTTTTAAATAAAATTGGATGCTTTATCTTAAAATGAAGCATTTTTATTGGCAAATCGAATCTCAAAATTAAATTGGTTTTAGTCAACAAAGCTCAAATTCGATTTTGAGTAAAAAGCTTTAAAACATATTTATCGATTTTGTTTATAAAAAAAAAAAACTATAAGAAGAATATGTCGATTTTGTAAAAAGAACAATAAAATAAAATAAAAAAGGATGATTTAATCAATAGAACCATGGTTTGTTAAATTTTAAATAAATTATATGAGCTTAAGTGTAAACTTGTCGGTTTCTATATTTTTCAATAACTTTATATATGTTTTTAGAGGATGTAGCATTCCTCATTTAAAGGACTTGTCAATAACTAGTTATATAAAAATTTGGATATATGAAATTTGCGATCATGGTTTGATGTTAGACCCATTATTTTAGCTAAGGTTTTTCAATTCGGATATCCGAAATTTTGGATAACAGTTTTACATATCTATATAAAAGTTATCCTAATAGATTCTTTAAAGTTAACTGCGTAACTTATTTGAACTTCTTTCTAATTGTTTAGACAGAGAGAACGTATACTTGCGCAGCTACGACATCCTAACATCATTAGATTGGTTGGATTGTGTTGCGATGGCGGTGAGCATATGCTCGTTTAGAAATACATAATGAGTTGAAGTATGGCGAGACTTTTGTTTACCGGTGAGTATTTAATATCTTTACTCGAATAGATAAATGAGGTTTTAAATCATGCAAACCTTCTTTGCTTAAACTATTAATGTAGCTAATTATTGACAAAAAGAGGTGTTTTAATTCGAGTTCTTGACTATGGAGGAAGAAAAACAAAAGGTGACGAAGATTGAGCATGCATTGGTCCCATTGGATTAACCTATTACATTAAACAGTTGAAAGCCGCAAGAAGACCACTCACGTGAAGGTAATGTTGACACTAACTTTAGTTTATTTGTGATAAAAATGGTCTCACTTTGTTGACAACGCGCAAATCTATTTGTAGTTTGTTCGAGTCTTTTTTGTTGTTGTCGAGAACCTATGTTTCTATACAGAGAGAATAAATTTCACATATTATGCCATGTACATATTGCATTTGGTTATCTTCTATGCTTTTTATATACTAACAAGTCTTTTTCACTTGAACATATACATATTGTTGGTGTTTATTAAAGGGAGGTGTTATAAGGACCCTTTGGCCCACATGTTCCCCCTCTTTATGCTTAAACATAATAACTTGGAAACCACGATGGTGGAGTATATATGGAAATAAAATTGGGTTGCACATGAGCACGGTCAATTCAAGTGGCCTCTACACACGAACATGTTGCTTTGATTAATAATCGATTAATCTCACATGGGTCTATGAAAGGATGTTGTGATACTTTATACTAATATAGCGTAAAGATAGGTTGTTACGACATTATGTTAAGACGTTAAGTTGTTGAACGTTGTTGTAGATGTGCAATTCATTTTAGTGGTACCATTATACTATATACTAATGATGGGAATTTTGCGTGCTTCAAAAAGTTGTAATGAACAGTCGTTCGAACAGTAACATGTGTTTCGAATGATGGTACTTTACTGTGTTGCACACTATAGAACACTTTTATTATAGTTTTGGTGTCATTTTACAACATACCTATAAAATAGGGGCATAAATGAACATTCGTCTTTTTTGTATGTCGGTTTCAACTTTCTAATCAAACTCAAAGTACTCAACCTTCAACCAAACAAGAACAATCTCGATCGTATATACATCAAACTTTCACTTAATCAGGTTATTCACAAAATCATTAATCCAATCTCTCTATTTAATCCATAATAATCAAATCCATTCAAAACCCATTTCAATAACACCATGAATAGCAGTCAATGAGGTATAGAAGTTCAATCGAATAAAGTTCAATCTTGACTGCTATTCAAAAAGTTCACTCTTGGCAATAATATCTGGACTGCTGCAAGTATAGAAGTTCAATCTTTTTATCAAATACAACTAATGCAGTCAATGAGGTAATTGTATTCGATTTTTTTTGGTTTATTTGTACTCCGTATTTGTTATGCTTATTTTATTTTTAATTTGCGTTGATTTGCAAAATCACTTTTTATATGTTATCATGTTGCTGATTATAGGATCTTGAAAATGAAAAAGCTTCACGACTGGAAGCGGCGTGGTTAGTTGCATGTGAAATGGAGCCATCAGCTATGGTTGTGCCTACAGGACCCAATTGCGCATCAAACATGATTTTTCAGGTGTAGTTTTCCCACACTCATCACCCTATATTCACATCTTATTTGTTCGCGAGGGTTTACTAATTTGTTTCAATTTACGCTAAAATCATAGGTCCAAAAAAATCAGGAAGCTGGGAATCACAACTCCCTCAATGGCTCCAATTCATAAAGTTTGACAGGATAACAATTTGTGGAACTGATGTTATTAATTGACTACTTACTTGAATAAATAGATAACGAAATAAATGATCCAGTATATAGCAATCTCAAACTATTTGGCCATTTATCATGTACTTTTTTTTAAGGCTTTATGTTTGATTCTTGGGACTTCAGGTTTGTAGCACATTCAAACATCTCTGTCCTTTAGCAGGATATCACACCACAATTGTTAAAGTTGCTTGGTGAAAAAATAGAACTCGCCGAGTGGTCGACAAATAATGGGTAATGGGCGGGTTCCAGAAGGAGATGGTGAAAAGAGGGGTTTTGCGAATTCAGGTGCTTCCAGGTTTGAAGTCACATGTCCGAGTCCATTGATCAAACTTTAGACAAAGACGACGCATAGGAGGAGACGGAGGAGGTCACAAAACAGGTAACAGGATCTATGAAGGTCATTTTAGACTGAATTTTTTAAGTTGGCTTTGTCTTGATTAGTTTCTAATCGGTTTTTGTCTTTGATTTGTGAATGAATATTTTGCAATATTGTATTAACTTATACCTGATACTTATAATATGGCAATAGTATCGTGTCAACTGGCATTGTGTAGTAACTTATGAAAGGAAAATGAAGATGTGAATCATATTTAGGTGTACTGAAGTAAAATGTGTAGATATTCGAGCATTACAATTTGAAATCAATAGATAGTCAGTTTATCGTGTTTGCATATAGTGGTTATGTAGATACATTGGGTCATTTTACTCTTAAGAGTGTTAATGTTTCAATGCATATAATATAAAGTTGGCTACAAAGGAAACGGTTCAAACGTGCTCAGCGAGTTAAAAATGTTGGCAGATCAACGTAACCGCGCTTTAAATTTTACCCATTTGTTTTGCCATTTATACCTGATCCAGCTCTTTTGTTATTTTTTAATGTAATCTACCATCTTTTAATTTAATAATGCTTTTGGGTATTTTTCAGGTGATCTCGCATGGTGCCATTAGTGATAATAAAATTAGCGAGTGCCTACTTGCTACCACAGTGACTAAATGGCAGTACTTTCTTATCTGGAATTCTTTGAATCAAGGTACTAAATCAATTAAAGTGTGGTGTAACGGTTCTGTTTTGGGTTTGCATTTCTATTCCGCTATCACTGCCATGTTGATAATCGTTGTTGTTCAAAAAAAGTGTTCCCGAAAATATTTTATACAGTTAGGGAGTGTTTGGTAGCTGTTTTTCGATATAATTACTTCCCAAACACTCTGTTACTATCTATTTACACACTATTTCCTATACGCCTTATTTATAATAAGCAGAGGGTGTTGCTTTAGGCTTATTTTATTTCGGCTTAAGCATCGGCATATTTTCAATCTATCTGCTTATATAAGCATTTTATATAGGTGTCTTGAATCGTGGCGAAACAGGGTCTGAAATTTTGTGCATTTGAGTTCTCAAATGAGCGCTGAAGCGTGTAGGCTTAGGGGATGAAAATGGGTACGTTTGGAGGCTAAAATGGGTGACTTTGGGGGCTGAAATGGGTGTGGGTTTGTAGCCTCAAATGAGTGGGTTTGGGGCTGAAATCGGGATGTGTAGGTGCTAAATCAGGGGATGAAAAGGATGGACTTGGGCGCTGGAATGGTTGCTGAAGTAGGTACGTTTCGATGCCAAAATGGGACTGAAACGGGTGCGTTAGGGGCTGAAGTGGGGGCTGTAATGGGTGGTTTACGTCTGAGAAAAGGTGCTACAAGATGATGGTCAGTCACTATCCAACATCTAGCTGTTATGATTATCAGTGTCCAGGTTTCAATTTCCAGGCTTTCTCTATTATATATCGCATCATTAAGTTTATAGTTAAAGTGAACAAAATAACAAACACTTAGGATCAAGACCATCTTTATGTTTTCAGATGGGTTAGATTGCGATAACCAGCATGGTTATCAGATAATATAACTTAGAAATTGCGTATAATGGGTGATACCAGGTTGTATTTCATGTGACCTCAAAACACTTTTGTACTTCAAACTTTGTTAATGCCATTATGCAGCCAGGAGAAATATAAAATAGTAACATAATTGTTAACCATAGCGTCATTAATATTATTACTTAAACATTTGATTACAATTGTATGCTGCAAATGAAAATAAATCTTAGGAAAATTACTTTTTCAGTGTTTGTTGTTACATTGCAATTGTATACTATATACATAACATTGATTATAATATAGATACTTGCCTGCGATTAGTATTATTGTGCCAGGCCATATATAGTAACTAATGAGTGCCATTTGATGTGTTAGGAATGAGTGCAAGAAGGTGGTAAACATGCGGACAAAGAGATGTATGTGAAGACGAACATGGATAATGCTGTTACAGGATATGTTAGGGATATAAAGAAGTGCCACCAGTATCTTTGTTGCTACAATAATTATAAGTGTATGCGTTCATGTTCAGCATGTTTGTGGAAATTACTTAACAATCCAGAATTCTCCAATATTACATGTCATGAAATGTTTTAAAGTATTTGTAACTTGATAGGCTTCAATCATCTGATATGATTATGTTTACAGACTAAAAATCATTTTGAACATACCACATACATAAACACCCTGGAGTGAATTCATTTTATAACGAAACACACGTAGCCAAAAGAAATTATGCAAACAAACCCGCAGCAACGCGCGGGCTACCATACTTGTTCTCTCCAAATCTTAAACCTTTGCAATCAGGTTCACATAAAGATTCTCCTTTTTGAGTACATCGAAATTTTAGATTCTGTCCAATCGGTTAAAGATTCTCGGGTTGCAGTTCAAGATTCTTCAAAAGAAGTAGAAGAAAATGTATTAAAAGGTTTGCTTATTTAAAAAAAAAAAAAAAAAAAAAAAAAAAAAAAAAAAAAAAAAAAAACCGATGAATATTGAATTTTTTATGGTTTGTAAAAATATTAGTTATTTACACTTTATTTTTTTTTTAATTAGTACAAGGAACAGTACTCGCTAGTGTTGAAAGTGCAGAAAAAAACAAAGAAGTAGATAAAGGTGAAGTCAAAAAGCATGAATTCACTGTTAAAGATGTGCGTCAAGAAGATAAAGATGAAGATAAAGAATTAAATTTATAGATATTTTGAATGATACAAATAAAAAAGTATATATATCTCGAAAACTGGGTTGATCCGGGTCACTTCAAACATGGCGAGTCTAATCAGGGTTTTGAAAATATAAAACCGGTTTAATTTGACCCGTTTTTTCGACCGGAACCGGCCGGGGCGAACCGGGTTTCAAAACATTATGTTTAATCCCAAAATCCTCAAACTTTTATTATTTTTCGTTTATAACCAATAAACTTTTTTTTTTTATCAATACAACTATATGCCGCTATGCAATCACGTTGCTATGCACAGTTAGTCGTCTAGTTTTCCATAATCTATCTGTAATTTTCTAAAAGTGTCAAATGCATGAGTTTTCAAATAAATTTGGATGCTTTTATCTCAAAATGAAGCATTTTATTGGCAAATCGAATCTCAAAATTAAATTGTTTTAGTCAACAAAGCTCATATTCGATTTTGAGTAAAAATCTTTTAAAACATGTTTATCGATTTCGTGGGATAAAAAAAAACTATAAGAAGAATATGTTGATTTTGTAAAAATAAAATTAAAAAATAATGATTCAATCAATAAAACTATAAAACTGTGGTTGTTAAATTTTAATTAAATTATATGAGCTTAAGTGTAAACTTATCGGTTTATATATATATATATATATATATATATATATATATATATATATATATATATATATATATATATATATATATATATATATATATATATATATATGTTTTTAGAGGATGTAGCATTCCTCATTTAAAGGACTTGTCAATAACTAGTTATATATAAACTTGTATATCTGAAATTTGCGATAATGGTTTGATGTTAAACCCATTAAGTTTTTTCAATTCAGATATCCGAAATTTTAGATAAAGTTTTATATGTCTGGATATCCAAATATCTGTAGTTTTTGGAAAACTTTTATATGAGTTTCAAAACTAACATTTTATAAAACCAACTTTTTAATAAATTATGATCAAATTTTCAAATATCCGAATTTTTAAACACCCAAAACCTAAATCAAGAAATCCTTGAAAGTAAGTTAAATATTAGGTCGAAAAATAATAAGATTACATAACATGTATGTATATAAAGATGAGATGTGCGAACATATATGAAATACATAAAACTAACTTTACGAATTTAATATAGTATTAGCTAAATAAACATCCATTACAAATATCTAACACACGTGACTCTTAGTTTTTGGACTTTGGTGATTACTTGTATCAAAACTAATATGTACATTTCTCTTTTATTAGTTTTATGAACACTAGTATGGGACGGTTCGATTTTTTCGGTTTGGATTTTCAGATAAAACCAAAAACCGAACCAAAACTTTCGGTTTTCTTAAAATCACAACCACACAATCGGTTTTTGAATTAGTAAAGTATTTAAAGGTTATCCTAGTAGATTCTTTAAAGTTAACTGTGTAACTTATTTGAACTTATTTCTGATTGTTTAGACAGAGAGAACGTATACTTGCACAGCTACGACATCCTAACATCTTTAGATTGGTCGGATTCTGTTGCGATGGCGGTGAGCATATGCTCGTTTAGAAATACATGATGAACTGAAGTGTGGCGAGACTTTTGTTTACCGGTGAGTGTTTAGTACTTTACTCGAATAGAGAAATGAGGTTTTAAATCATGCAAACCTTCTTTGCTTAAACTATTAATGTAGCTAATTATTAAGCTATAATATTAATGTACGGCCTTAACCCACATTTGATTATTTATTATTTTAGCTATGAGAACACTATATAACGTAACCTTGTTTATACAATGATATATGGGAATTGCATAACTTATCATGAAATCAGAGCAAATCACATCTACCCCTAGAAACCATAACGACTTATCTCATTTTCTTTTTGTCACCCTTATATTGTCAAATTACCCTTTTACAACAACGTTTTATTAAGGACTAGCTAAAAGGCCTATGAATTTCATTGGTATTAAAAAGAAATTGTTTAAATGATACACGCGTGTTGATTTTAATTAGCTTCGTTGTTGGATTCGATTTAGTCATTATGCAAATTAGTAATGGTATCGTTGAAGGACCAATTACTATCTTACTTAGAATTTAGAGTTTAACATATATTTAAAATATGCCAGTTGCAGCATAGTTTCCTCTTTTAGAAAGATAGATTAGTTACACATACCTTATCAATTTATTCTCCAAATTTATTTACGTACCAAAACATATTTTATATTTTATTGTGTAAAGTAGTTTAATATGTGGAGATTGCATGAGATTTGGTCCAATATATCTATTGAATTAGTAAGTTGTTTATAGTATCAATAGTTAACTAAATATTAACATGGTACTTGAGTTATGATGTGGTTATGATTAATGTTAAATGGGTATCGTTTAATATGATGAAACAACATCGATTAACATATATGTATTAAATTCTATTGTAGAAATATACATGGTAACGGATGGAGATTAGGGGTGAGCATGAGCTAGTTTGGGGCGGTTTTTGGCTAAAACCAAACTCCGAACCAAAAGTTCGGTTTTAAGTTTTATAAACTCAAACCACACACCAAAAGTTCGGTTTGTCTTTTTCGGTTTTTTGGTTTTTGGTTTTTGCGGTTCGGTTTTTGGTTTTTTCAATTTTTTCATTAAAGGGCCATCTTTCTACAAGTTTGAAATTACTTTCGCAAACAGTTAAAGCATGAATTTAGACAAAGTTACCTAAAAGATAAAGATTTGTTAAAGTGGTAAATACGGTTATGATGGTATCAGAGTCGTATTATGGTTTTTTGAGCCGTAAAGCGAAAATATAAAATGCGGCATATTCAACATTTTTTTTAATTTAAATAATTTATGGGACTTGTCAATAACTAGTTATATCACAAATTCTGATATCCGGAACTTGCGATGATGATTTTATGTTTGACCCATTATTTTAGCTAAGTTTCAATTCAGATATCTGAAATTTCGGATAACAGTTTTATGTATCCAAATATTTATAATTTTTGAAAAACTTTCATATGAGTTCCAAAATTAACATTTCATCAAACCCAATTTTTTAATAAGTTCATATCAAATTTTTTGATGTCCGAATACGAATAATTTTTAAACACCCACAACCTAAATCAAGAAAAATCCTAGAAAATAAGTTGAATATTTTGTCGAAAAATAATAAGATTACATAACATGTATACAAATATAAGATGCGCGAACATATATGAAATAAGAAATACTAACTTTACGAGTTTATTGTAGGGTTAGCTAAATAAGCATCCGTTCCGAATATCTAATACAAGTGTCTCTTAGTTTTTGGACTTTGATAATTACTTGTATCAAAACTAATATGTATATTTTTTTTTATTAGTTTTATAAACATTAGTAGGGGCAGTTCAATTTTTTCGGTTTGGGTTTCATTAAATGTGGCAANAAAACAAATTAAAAAATTTTCTACAAACTTAACACCTTATTTTTATTTAAATAACCAAATATATTATATCTATAGGATTTTTTTAAAACAATCTTAATGTTCTCCAATTGAGAGAACACGTGTCCATTAATATTCATTTAACTTTTAAATTGGCCATACATGCCCATTTCAAAAAAAGGAGTGGACTAAGGGCTTGTTTACTTTTTTTTTTGTTATATCCTCTAAATCACTATCATGTTAATATAATATTATTTCTTATTTTTTTGGGCCCACGAACTCCTTTAAATCATTTGTATTTCTAGAGTGTAAAA
This sequence comes from Artemisia annua, assembly GCA_014162995.1. NCBI lineage: Eukaryota > Viridiplantae > Streptophyta > Magnoliopsida > Asterales > Asteraceae > Artemisia > Artemisia annua. The sequence goes on along the minus strand of LBNU01011567.1, from coordinate 157,904 downwards.
ATGAAAGTTCTCCTCATTCAGTGGTTATAAATAAAATATGACCCACTGACTTTATGAACCTCGTAAAAAAGAAACACGCCCTAAATGTCCCTAAATCTTTTACGAATTAGCTTATAAAAGCATTTTTTTATTATTTAGGCACAAATTGCCACCTCTAGCTTTCATATAAAACCAAAACTTTTGGTTTTATTAGAAACCACAACCACACCATCGGTTTTAGAATTAGTAAAGTATTTAAAGGCTACCATATTAGATGCTTTAAAGTTAAGTGCGTAACTTATTTGAACTCTTTTTTAATGTAAACTAAGACCTATGTAGTTATCTCGGTCATATGTCAAATATCGTTCAAGGACCAAGATTTGAAATAGCGGTTATCACGGTGAGATATCGATTTTTATATTATCTAGAATATTTTATATATATAGGCCCAAACTAAATAAATAAAGCCCCTTTTTGATTTAGCAGCCCAACACACTTAAATTTTTGGATGTTATATGTAGGCCCAAACTAAATAAATAAAGTCCAAGTCCAACAAACTAAATACCAGTAACCCTAAACCTAATATTTGTGTGATATAAATGACCCTAATCTCATTCTTCTTGCAGCCACAACACACGCATCTCACAAAAAAAATACACAGACACCCACAACCTTATCTTCTCTCTATAACCTACTTCTAAACACATAAACAAAATGCACCCTTTCTTTCATTAACCTAACATACCCACCCTTTAATTGCAATCCAAAATAAATTAAATAAATAAATAAATAAAAACCTGTGTTCAGCAAAATCTCGGCCAATCTCGTTGAGAATATCAGCTCCGATATCAAAAAATCGGCAAAATCTCAGCCAATCTCGCCGAGAATATCGGATCCGAGATTTTTTCTAAGCCCGAGATCCGAGATCTCGGTGAGATCTCGCCGAGATTAACTACATAGACTAAGACTAATGAAACTTTTATTTATTTAGATGGAGAGAGTGTATCTTGTGCAGCTACGGCATCCTAATATCATTAGATTGGTTGGATTCTGTTGCGATGGCGGTGAGCATATGCTCGTTTACAAATACACGATGAACTGAAGTATGGCGAGACTTCTGTTTACCGGTAACTGTTTACTATCTTTACTCGAATAGGGAAATGAGGTTTTTAATCATGCAAATCTTTTTTGCTTAAACTATTAATGTAGCTTAATATTAAGCTATTATTAGCCAATATTGAATTACGGGTTTAATCCACCTTTAATCACTTACTATTACTTTAGCTATGAGAACACTATATAATGTAACCTTGTTTATACATACAATGATATATGGGAATTGCATGACTTAGCATGAATTCAAAGCAAATCACATCTATCCCTAGAAACCATAACAACTTATCTCGTTTTCTTTCTTTCACCCTTATATTGTCGAATTACCTTTATACAACTGCAGTTTATAGGGACTAGCTCAAAGACCTATGCATTTCATGGGTTTAAAAAGAAATTGTTTATACGATATTCGTGTGCTGACTTTAATTAGCTTGGTTGTTGGATTTGATTTGGTCATTATGCAACTTAGTAATGGTAACATAGAAGGATCAATTACCAGCTTACTTAGAATTTAGAGTTTAACATATGTTTAAAATATGCCGGTTTTAGTAGAGTTTCCTTTTTTAGAAAGATCACATTTTGCAAAATGAGGTTGATTAGGTACACATACCTATCAATTTATTCTCAAAATTTCTTCACTTACCAAAACAACTCTTACATTTTAAGGTGTAAAGTAGTTCAAATGTGGAGATTTTATGAGATTTGGTTCAATATATCTACTGAATGAGTAAGTTGTTTATAATGTTGTATAGGTGTCATTTAATATGATGAAACAACATTGATTGACATATATGTATTAAATTCTACTGTAGAAAATAAATTCGTTATTGTATATACAAAACATGATAGAGTGAAAAGTACTTGACACGCTATAAAAAGCATTTGATATTGACGGAGAAAACAAATCCTAAATGGTGTTTCAAACTATGTCTGAATAGTGTTTCAAACTATTGATGGAGAAAACAACCAACTAGGCTAGCTCAGTTGGCCGCCAAGGTTTCTTTAAGGTGCTTTGGGGAGGGGATGTTTGGCTAGGGGAGGTCTCAAGTTCGAATCCCACCCAGGACTTTTACCCCTTCAGGCGATAAAAGGAGTAGCAGGCAGGTCACAGGTCCGGCGATAAAAGGAGTAGCAGGCAGGTCTCAGGTCAGCATACTGCCCAATTGGATGTCATTGCTAAACTTGAACCACTAACAACTAACAAGACGTTAAAAAAAAGTGTGTCAAATGCATATAGTAATATGTCTGAATAGTCGACACGCTTATTAGTTGATATAGTTACATATCTATTGGTTTGTATTTGTATTAGGCCCATTTGTATGTTTAAAGGCCTAGCCCGCATGGTAGTTCTAGAATTCTCTATGTACATTTATATATACGGTTGTTTTTATGAATGCAAATCAAGGAAACATAATTACCTTCCAATATGGTAATCAGAGCCAATTAACTCTCCTATTTTCTCTCTAAACAAATCTCGTAAACCCCATCTTCATCTCAAGTCCGGAATATTTTTCCTTCTTTTTTCTTCAAATCTTGCACTTTGTATTCTTTTGTTGAATATATAATTACATAATCACACAAATATATCATCACCATTCACCACGTGAAGGATTCCAAGTGTGTCAGTCATTGTTCTTTTTCATTGGGGCCCTTTTTCATTTTCTTGTCCTTTGACTAGTACAATTTCTTTTGTATTATCAACTATGTATCAATCTCCTAAAACCATGGTTAATGAAATCCCAACAGGTGGCTCCTCTATGGCTAGTATATTAAAAAATAATCATGCTAGGTCATCACAGAATAAGATATGGACTAGTCATCACAGAAAAAATAATCACGCTCAACCAACCCAAAGTGCAGTTCTGGCCCAACGACTCCAGGCGGCCCAACAAGCCCATAACATGGTCAATGCTCAACAGTTTGCAACTGTTAGCATCGTATTTTTATATTATGAAGTGTCGGTCATTATGTTCTAGAATCATGTAATAGGTTGCGATAGAAAGCGTTTTAGGAAGTTATATGTTCATCTATCAATTACTTGTAAGTCTAAGGGCCAAACATGTAACATCAAAAGCCCTAGACTTGTATGCACTATATATACATTGTAAACCTTCACTTGGAAGGTTGGTTGATCATTTGGTAATAATACAAGTTCTTATTTCACACACATGATCCTCCCATCTCTCTCTCTCTACATCTCTCTTTCTCTCTCTAGATTTAGGTGAAGAAGGTCGTGATTTAGGTTGTTTCCGAGCTACTACAAGTGGTATCAATCGCCAAGGGATAGATTTAGGTTGGTTTAGAATTAGTTTTGATTGGTTTTTGGCTCGTTTGGATAGGTTTTGGGTCGCTAGCTTTTATTAGGCTCGTATGGTTTCTTCTTGCACAAGTTAAGTTTGTTTTGATAAAAGTTTAAAGGTTTTTTGGTGTTTTTGAATCATTAATACTCGTTTAGGATCAACCATAACTCGTTCTTGCTTAAAAAAATTTCGTACAGCTTAAAAACTTTTAGGGTTTAGCGAGTTGGAAATGGGGCTTAGCGAGTATGGGGGCTTTGAGTGGATTTTAGCGAGTATTAGCTTTCTGTTAGCGAGTATGGGCAAAAAATTCTAGCGAGTATTGAACACTTGCCAGCGAGTATCGTTTCTTTCAGTTAGCGAGTAGCATCTTGTTCATAGCGAGTATTGACAAGCTTTTGGCGAGTAAGCCTTTACACCTTATCGTTAGCGAGTAAGGTATNTGGGTCTTAGCGAGTATGGGGGCTTTGAGTGGATTTTAGCGAGTATTAGCTTTCTGTTAGCGAGTATGGGCAAAAAATTCTAGCGAGTATTGAACACTTGCCAGCGAGTATCGTTTCTTTCAGTTAGCGAGTAGCATCTTGTTCATAGCGAGTATTCACAAGCTTTTGGCGAGTAAGCCTTTACACCTTATCGTTAGCGAGTAAGGTCTCATCTCAGCGAGTATCAAACTTGCTCTCAGCGAGTATCAAATTAATCTAGCGAGTTTGAAATCTTATTAGCGAGTTTGAAATTTTCTCAGCGAGTTTGGTTTCTTCTTAGCGAGTTTGGAATCTTTTTAGCGAGTTTGAGATCTACTTAGCGAGTTTGCAATTTTATTAGCGAGTTTGGAAACTTTTGTTAGCGAGTAAGGAAATCAGACTTTTACAGGAGATTAAACGTTCAATTTTTACGCGAGATTTAAATTTTGGTATAACGTTGAAAATTTTGACCAAAAATTCAAATTTTTAGGCCAAAATTCAAATTTTTTCGGTAAAATTTGACGTCAAAATTTTTATAACTTAAATTTTTCGTGCAACCTTAGAATTGCATTTCATAGTGTTTTTCAAATTTTGGGTAAGAAAATTTTCAAATTAGATTTTTGGAAGGAAATTCAAACTCACTAAGAACAACCGTCTACGCCTTAAAGTTTCATCAAACCTAATCTACAACAACAACCTAAGTTCATCCTAAAGATCCAACAACAACTTTTCACGACACGTCACTTTGAATCAAATCATAATGGCAACTCAACAAGATATTCATGCTGCCGGTGCTGAGAACCGTCCTCCTATGCTTGAAAAAGGTGGTTATCTTCCATGGACAAGCCGTATGCTTCGCTACATCAAAACCAAAGATGATGGTAAACTCATGATCAAATCCATTGAAAACGGTCCATTTCAGCCAAAAGAAATCCTTGATCCGGGTAATCCAGATGGAACACCTCCTACTCAACCATTCTTTCGTCTCCAAAAAGAAGAAGATTACACAGCTGCAGACTGGAAGCAGATTGAAGCAGATGATATGGCAATGCATCTCATTCAACTTGGTTTACCTCGTGAGATCTTTGCTGCAGTCGACAGTTGTGAAACAGCTTATGCTATGTGGGAACGAGTTAGAAGACTTTGTCATGGAACGGAAATTGGACAACAAGATGTTGAGAACAAGCTTCTAACAGAATGGGAAAACTTCACGTCTACAGCAGGTGAACAGATTGATTCATACTACACCAGGTTCTGTACCTTGATGAATGAGCTGATCAGAAACAAGTTGGAACCACGACAAATTGTGACAAACATCAAGTTCATCAACAATCTACCAGAAGAATGGGGTCGATTTGTCACAATTGTCAACCAAACAAAGAATCTTCATCAGGTGGATTATGATCAACTCTATGACTTCTTGAAGCAACCAAGCTGAGGCAAATGAAGTTAGGAAGGAAAAGGTGGCTAAGAATCATGATCCTCTTGCACTTATTGCTACAACACCAACACCTCTACCAGTGAACACACAACAACCATCATTATCCTCCACTCACAACTATGTGCAACAACCATACGTTTCACAACCAACACCTATCTATCAACAATCATTCTACCCACAACAACACGAAGTCATTCCACAACAACTACCAGATCAACAATTCCAAGAACCCGAATTCACTGATAATGATGAGAATCTTGCTGCAATAACTCAAGCATTTGCTCTTCTGACTAAGGCATTCCAAGGACGCTATTCAACTCCAACTAATAACAACCAACGAATTTCATCGAACACTCGTAACAAGCAGATTGTTCAACCGAGGTTCAACATGGGCAATACGGGTCAAATGGTTGGTGTTATGGGGAATCAGCAAGGATATGCTACGGGCTTTAACATGGGGAATCAGAATCAAGTGGGTCAGTATGCAGGAAATAGGATGGGTCAAAGGAATCAGATGGGTTAGTTTGTTGGGAATCAACGGGGTTAGTATGTTGGTAATCAGGCTATGGGAAATCAGGTTGGAAATGTTGCAGCTCAGGTTGGAGGGAATAATGGGAATGTGAACGTGAATCAGGGAAATTTGGTTAAGTGTTTCAATTGTCAGGGTGTCGGTCACATGGCAAGGAACTGTCCTTCTAGGGTGGATAAGAAAAATCCTGAGTACTTGCAGAAAGCATTGATGTTGGCTCAGAAGCAGCAAGCAGGATTTCAGTTGAATGCTGAGGAGATTGACTACATGGCACTCATGGATGATATGGAAGATTGTGAAGATATTGATGCGAACTGCATATTCATGGCGAATCTCCAGGAGGCTAAGTATGACACAGATTCTGAGACACCGCCGGTTTTTGATGCTAATGTGATATCTGAGGTACCATTAAACAATTCTTTCAACAATAATGATATGTTTAATATGTCCCCTCATGAGGAACAGCATTCTGAGACACAAGTATACGATTATGATACATACCAGGAAATGCCGAATAATAGCAATATTGATTCGTCAAATCCCGATATGAATCATAATGGAGGCTTTGTTTCACAGCATGCTGAGAATGATGAGGAAACACGTGCTTTATTTGAATCATTGTTGAATAATTGTCAAATTGAGATTGAGAATGTGAAAAAGGTCAATCGCGAAGCTAAGGCCGCGAATGCTAAATTGACCGCTGAGCTTGCGAGATACAAGGAAAAAGAAAAAGCTTTTCAATTTCATACACAAAGATTGTCTGAATTAGAAACTGGTTATCAAAATTCTGTTTCAAGGGAAAAACATTTGCAAATAAAATATGATACACTTGATGTTAATTTACAAAAGCAAATTAGATCCCTAAATGCGGAAATTTCTGATTTACAAAACCAACTTTCTAAACATAAAACAGCTTATACCAATCTTCAAAAAGAACGGGATGAGTTGAAAAAGGAATTTGCAAAGAAAGAAGATAAGCTTTTAGAAGAAATCAAAGAGTCAGAAAATAAGATTGCAAAACTTGAAGATTTGTTGGTTAAAACGGGTCATTCATCACAATCTCATAAAATGATTGCAAATCAGACAGATCCGATTTACCACACAAAATATAAAATGGCTCTTGGTCAAACACCTTGTAATCTCAAGAAAGCTCGGCAAGAACAGAATGTGATTTATAATGGAAATGTGCTTTTAGAGAAACATGATCCTCCTTATGTGCGTGATTATGATGACACAATAGCTCATGCGGAAGAGAGTCACAATAAAATGAAGCAAAAGAATCCAGATTTAAAACCTATTGATTACAACAAATGGAACGAAATTAATGGAATCACTTTTGTCCCTCAAAAACAAACACCAAATGTTTCAAAACTATCGATTTTCAAGAAAATGCTTTCAAAACCACAAGTTGTCTCTAAAAATCTTTCAAAAATGGAACAAATGTCGTCAGACAATCCTTTTAACACAAGTGAAACTAGAGGCATACTTGATGATGTGAAAAAGAGAATCAAAGTTCTTCAAAGCATTGTTGATTCCAAAACCACAATTGGTATTGAAAATTGGCATTCGAGTTTTCATAAAGAAATGAAAAAGGTGTTTCAAACAGAAATTACAATCCCACTGTATAACATCAGTGCGAGAGTAATTCATCTTGAAAATGCTTTGTTAAAAGAAACAACCGACTTTGTCAAGGACCACAAATCCCTGGTAAAGGAAGTTAATGAAACTCGTGAACACATGAAACTTTTGGATAGATTAAATGACTCTCTCTTCGAAGCTGTTTTGTCTACTGATGTGATGTCTATTGTGTTGCAAACATATTCTGTTGAGGATGATGAGAGACTTCGAGCTGAGACCTCCGCACTTGTTTCAAAATATGAAAATGCTCTTATTAAACTTGAAAAAGAAAACGTGTCATATTTTAAACAACTTGATCGAAAAAAGGAAGAATGCAAGTATGACAAATTGTCGTATGAGCGTGATTTCAAGAAGTTGCAAGAGCAAAATGATCTTTTGAAGTCTCAGCTTGAAAGTTTAAAAGGAAAGGGTGTGGAAACTAAGCTTGAAAAACCAAAGACTTCGGAGAAACCAAATGCTTTTAATCCGGTTGTAAAACCAAAAATGTCAATTTCTCGGTTTGCTCCAAAAGTCGATGTGAACAAAGATTTATCAAAAACAGTCACTCCATCACCTTTGCCTAAAAATGTTGAAAAAGAAAAGAATGTTGAGAAAAACAAAGCTGTTGTCGATAAACCAAAAGTGTTAGCACCTGGCCTTTTTAGGATTAGTCCCACTACTGCGTGTGCCTCAACAACTAGGACTAATGAAAAATGCACAAAGGATAATTCTACTAAGCCTAAGGATGCTAAAAGTGACAACAAAGTAAATTCTAATGAGTGTAACTTACCTTCTACAGGAGTAGCAAGCACCTCTAGGAGCAGCAGACTAAAGCCTAGGAGCAATACAAGGAACAATAGAGTCTCGCCTGTTTCTAAGAGTAGTTGCAAGAATAAAGTTGAAGAAGTAGAAGAACACCATAGGAATTTATCGCTTTGTAATAAGAGACATATTTCATCTGAATGTAATGTCGAGCGTACTGTTTCTAATGCATGTAATGACTCTGTTGGTTTACAATGCAAAAAGTCTTTAATTAATGATGTTCATGATGAATGTGTTTCTGCGAATGAGAATGTGATGCCTAAACAGAAAGATGTTCCAAAAGGACCTAGTGCTAAATCTAGATATGTGGCCAACCTAATTAAAAAACTTAGGAACACCACTAATATTTACACGCCTAGGGATTACCTTAATTATTGTGCATGGATTCCAACGGGTAGAGAATTCATAATTCAGGATGGTACACTAGAAATAGTTCAAGCTAAACAAGTAGCACCCGTCTCTGAATGTGATTTTGCTTGTACCTCTAACCCCATGGAACCTAATTCCAAAAGGTTTCCAAATACGAACTCTTCTGTTATTGGCAGGTTGTCGAAATTTGTCTTTGGATCGTCGACTCGGGTTGCTCCAAGCACATGACCGGGAACTTAAAGCTGCTGATCAACTTTGTATGGAAATTTATGGGAACAGTTCGTTTCGGAAATGATCACATTGCAGCTATTTCGGGTTATGGAGATCTTCAGTTTGGAAATTACTTAATCACTCGGGTTTACTACGTTCAAGGGTTGGGACACAATTTGTTTTCAGTTGGTCAGTTCTGTGATGCAGATTTAGAGGTGGCATTCAGGAGAAATAAGGTTTTTGTCAGAAATTTGGTTGGGGATGATCTCTTAACTGGAAATCGTAGCACAAACCTTTATGCAATCGATATCAATAAAATGGCATCCTCATCACCAATTTGTCTCATGACACGAGCAACTGATACAAAGTCATGGTTGTGGCATCGAAGATTGTCTCACCTCAATTTCGACACCATCAACAAACTTGCAAAAGATAACATCGTCACCGGACTTCCCAAGTTCAAATACACCAAAGATCACTTATGTCCATCATGTGAACAAGGAAAAAGCAAAAGAGCTACCTATAAACCCAAAACCGTACCTAGTTCGGAAGCAAGGTTGCATCTGTTACACATGGACTTATGTGGCCCAATGAGAGTTGAAAGTATCAATGGGAAGAAGTATATTCTTGTTATTGTTGATGATTACTCAAGATATACATGGGTAAAGTTTTTGAGATCGAAAGATGAAGCACCTGGTTGCATCATCACCTTTCTGAAGCGAATTCAAGTTCTACTTCAAGCTCTAGTAAGGATCGTAAGAACAGACAATGGCACAGAATTCACGAATCAGGAGTTGAGAACGTATTTTGAAGATGTTGGTATTACACACCAAACGTTAGCTGTTAGAACTCCACAGCAGAATGGGGTAGTTGAAAGAAGAAATCGAACTCTTGTGGAAGCTGCTCGCACAATGCTGATTTATTCCAGTGCACCACTATTCTTATGGGCTGATGCTATCGCCACTGCTTGTTTCACTCAAAACCGATCCCTTATTCATCCGAGATTCAACAAAACACCTTATGAGCTTGTGAATGGTCGAAAACCAGATATCTCTTATCTTCACGTGTTTGGCGCTTTGTGCTATCCGATGAATGACAGAGAAGATCTTGGTAAATTGAAAGCTAAGGGTGATATTGGAATCTTCATTGGTTACTCAGAAACTTCGAGGGCATACAGGGTGTATAATAGGAGATTGAGAAGGATAATGGAAACGATGAATGTCAAGTTTGATGAGATTTCACAAATGGCTTCTGAGAGACTCACTCTAGAACCCGCGCTTAATCCAATGGCTACTAATCAATCCGGTTTAGGACCCGAACATAACAGAAAGACTTCTGGACATATCAGTTCAGGACTCGTACCTAATGGAGCTCAGTCAACTATACCAGATAAACCAACAAATCAAGAACTGGAAAACTTCTTCGAGTTCATGTTTGATGAATATTATGGTGGAAATTCGACAAATGCATCTAAACAACATTCCGCTGCACCCGCTCAACATCAACAACCACCACCACCACAAACACAAGATGCATCAACAACCGTCGAAACTCAAGCACCAACTCCCTCAACATCATCATCAACATCTACTCCAGCATCTCCAGTGATTGAAATTGTTCTACCAAGAGTTGATGAGCAAAATCAAAATCCATCATTTCAAGAAGAACCAACACAAGACAATGATACGTTAGACGAAGAAGAAGAAGTATTTGAAAATCCGTTTGCATCTGAATCTGAATCATCTTCTTCGAGGTTACATGAACCATCTAACACGCATCTGTTGAATCTAAGGTACCCTTCTACACTCAAATGGACTAAAGACCATCCAATCGAACATGTCATTGGTGAACCATCCAGGCCAGTTCAGACGAGGAGACAGCTTGCCACCGATCTCGAATTATGTATCTACATCTGTGCTTTAAGTTTGAAAGAACCTAAGAACATTCGAGAGACAATGGCAGAATACCCGTGGATTGAAGCGATGCAGGATGAAATTATTTCATACAATTTACACGATAGTTGGGAACTTGTACCCAGACCACTTGAGAAACGTGTTCTTGATCTTAAATGGTTGTGGAAGAATAAATTGGATGAAGAAATGACTGTAATCCGCAACAAAGCTCGTCTCGTGGCTAAAGGATATCCGCAAGAAGAAGGAATAGATTTCGAAGAATCATTCGCGCCCGTTGCTAGACTTGAGGCAGTCAGGATCTTCTTAGCTTATGTCGCTCACAAAAACATCACCGTCTATCAGATGGACATTAAGACTGCGTTCTTGAATGGAACTTTGAAAGAGGAAGTGTATGTGACGCAGCCAGAGGGATTCGTTGACAAAGAACATCCGGACTACGTCTACAGGCTTAAGAAAGCCATTTATGGTTTGAAACAGGCTCCAAGGGCGTGGTATGACGAATTGTCTTCTTTCTTGCTGAAAAACAATTTCACCACAGGAACGGTTGATAAAACTTTGTTTACTAAAAAACACAAAGATGACATCTTAATTGTTCAAATTTATGTCGATGAAATCATCTTTGGATCAACCAATCCTAATCTTTCAAAACAATTTGAAAATCTCATGAAAAGCAAATTTCAAATGTCCATGATGGGGGAACTAAAATTCTTTCTTGGTTTACAAGTACATCAGTCCCCTAGTGGTATTTTTATAAATCAAGCAAAATATACAATTGAGATTTTAAAGAAACATGGCATGGAAGATTGTGACTCTGTTGGTACTCCAATGGTCACTTCACCGAAAATTGGTGCTGACTTATTCGGGAAACCCATAGATCCGAAGAAATATCGGAGTATGATTGGTTCTCTCATGTACTTAACTGCTAGTCGACCAGATATTCAATTTGCTGTTTGTCTCTTAGCACGGTTTCAGGCAAAGCCTACCGAACTTCACCTCAAAGAGGTTAAACGGATCTTTCGGTATCTTCGAAGAACCATTAACATGGGACTTTGGTATCCGAAGGATTCGGGGTTTAATCTAACAGCATTTTCAGATGCCGACCATGCAGGTGATCAAGTTACAGCAAAAAGTACATCAGGCGGAGCACAATTTTTGGGTGAAAAACTGGTCAGCTGGTCGTCTAAGAAACAGGATTGCACTACACTGTCAACCGCGGAAGCCGAGTATGTGTCTCTATCTGCGTGTTGTGCCCAAGTTCTTTGGATGCGGACACAGCTCACAGATTATGGTTTTCATTTCGACCGCATACCTATGTATTGTGACTCGAAAAGTGCCATAGCCATCTCGTGCAACACCGTGCATCATTCTAAGACGAAGCACATTAGAGTCCGCTACCACTTCATAAAAGAGCACGTAGACGAGGGTACAGTTGAAATTCATTTCGTTAAGACGGATTACCAACTTGCCGATCTATTTACTAAAGCCCTTCCAAAAGAAAGGTTTGACGAATTAGTTCGACGAATTGGCATGCGAAGCCTAACCCCTGAGGAGCTAGAACGTCTTCTCGAATCTTCTTGAAAAACATTTTCAAAACCGCTTCGCTGTAAATATTTTTTGAAAAAACAAATACAAAATTTGAAAAACCAACAGAAACAAAATAAAAAATAGAAAATTTTCAAAAACACAAAAACAATATAAAATCTAAAAAATCCAAAAATATTCTTCTCACGACATGTCTCTCGTATAATCGATATTATGTACGTTTCTAGAAATGCCTTTCAAAAATGACACGGATATGCACATATGCTTGAGCGAGAGTTCATTTAAATGTTTTCTAAAACATGTCGTTTCTCTAAATATTCTTATCTATGGCTTTCGTATACTTCTGTACGAAACCCGTGCTTCAAAAGAAAGGAAAGTGCTTAATTATAAACACGGTTTCAAACTTTTTAAGCACTTAGCCTCAAAACAAAATGACTTGTGTACATTTCAGTACATAACTTGTATTTCAAAGAAAAAACTCCCTCTAAAACCCTTAAAATTGATTTTAAACTTTATGTTTAAACAATATGATTTCTTTGAGGGGGAGTATAAAAAGAAAAAGAAAATGTTCCAATTTCATGCGAAAAAGTCCGTCTTTCTCTCCAAATGCTTTTATTTAATCAATTGATAGCAAAAATATCATGATATGCTATTTTTGAGGGGGAGAAGACGTGATTAAATGTGATCAAAAATGTTCAAAAGTTGTGGCAGAATCTCGAGCTCGTAAGTAAAGACATAAAAGTCTTATACTAGACTCAGAATTGACTCTCGAATTGACGAAACAAAATGTTAGTATTCGAAAGGATTTATCCAAGTAGAAATGTACCGATTCGAGAAACTCTTAATTAGATGTTTACCATGACGGGTCTAACTTCCTTTTTAGGAATGTTAACAACATCAAGTTAGTTATTAGGGCTAGTTGTCACCTAAAAGCTGATAATGGATCCCTTTAACTAAGCAACGTAAACGTGTCCCTCGGGTATATGTCTATTAAGAGTGGATCAATTCAAAAAGTGCCAACTCTACCCAACATGTGCAAATTTATCTTAACATATCATGAGCACATGTGAAGGGGGAGTATTTCAAAAGTGCAAAACTCTCAATGTGTTAACAAAAATGTGTTTTATGATCATAAACACTTTGAGAGATTTTCAAGCAAAAGGTTTATGGCAACAATAGGATAGTCATGGTGTTATAAGGTGACTAAGGTTAGGAAAAACCGTCCTATGATCCGCCAGAACCGGAGGGATCTACCCAAGGACAATTCCAATAGATAGAATTAGAAGTCCTTAGGTATGATTAAAAGAAGGAGTAAAGAATGAAAGGGAAAGAAGGGGTTGAAGAATTAAAAAGAAATGAAATGAGAAAGGGTGAAAAGAAATGAGCCCTCCATATGTTCAACCATAGGTCAGACACCGGGTTCAATTCATTTGCTACTGATTGTTACTAAGGTGACATCGGTATTGAAGACAAGACGTCATGGACCCAGTGACGCACTGCACTTAAACCTTCTAGCCACTCGGGTATCTCTCAAAAGATACTTGTTTCATTCTCACGGAGAACCCTGCATAATCTATTGACCACTCATTCCGAGTGTGTTGATATTGAAAAGGAGGTACTCTGCTCCATTCCTCCGATGACTAAATGTGCACTTATTGAGTCTAGAGCCAAGAGATTCATCAAAAGATCTCATAGGAACACACGATATTATTACACTGGTTGTTCTACATCAATGGACGCCAGATGTAAACTTTAGAGTCCTACGCAGGTCTTAGCAATCTGCCAGAACGTTTATGAGAGAATTTACTTATGTACTTCTCAATGATTGAACGGAAACTCCTGCCAGGGTCAACATCAAACAGCCCTGACAGCAGGTCACTTCGGTAATCTCTTGTGGGTTACGCTTAGTGTTTTCGGTGGATTCCAAACGGTCTACAGTCGTGGGGTGATCTCCAGCGACTCACCTAATCGTGGGTGTACTTCGGTATGTCTGTGTAAGCTCTTTCGAGGGTATCCGATTAGGAACGGCCATGGTAAGGGTTGGAGAAAGTCTTCACAATATGCTGTTGACGATCTCTAATTCCGAACCTGTAAGTACCGGATGTTTTATTGCTAACTGTTTTATGCAGGTACAACCACCACACTAGTTTCCACATGCTCATACATACATCTCAAAGTCAAAGGAAAGTTCTCACTAAGATCAAAGGAAAGCAACAGTCAAAGAAAGATTCTACGCCAAAAAGAAGAATCTACAAAGTTAAGTGACAAAGATCAAAGTGAAAGAACCGCGACAACAAATATATCTATGGCAAAGACTAAAGATGTATGAGCATGTTGGAAAGGCGACTAACCTACAAAGACGAAGTAGTGACATAAGGCAGATGAACAACCACAACAACAAAGAACAAAGAAAAGTCATGGTACAAAGATCACAAAGCATGAAGGAACAAAGAACGATGAACGTTGAACAATGACTTATCTAATGTTTTCTAAAGACGTCAAGAGCAATGAATGTTAAAGTTTAAAGACAAAGATGAAGACGTCACGCAACCTTCAATGACCAACACTTAGGGGGAGATTGTTAGCATCGTATTTTTATATTATGAAGTGTCGGTCATTATGTTCTAGAATCATGTAATAGGTTGCGATAGAAAGCGTTTTAGGAAGTTATATGTTCATCTATCAATTACTTGTAAGTCTAAGGGCCAAACATGTAACATCAAAAGCCCTAGACTTGTATGCACTATATATACATTGTAAACCTTCACTTGGAAGGTTGGTTGATCATTTGGTAATAATACAAGTTCTTATTTCACACACATGATCCTCCCATCTCTCTCTCTCTACATCTCTCTTTCTCTCTCTAGATTTAGGTGAAGAAGGTCATGATTTAGGTTGTTTCCGGGCTACTACAGCAACAGTCCAGCAGGCCCAATTGGCCCGGTCATTTTTCCCACATGAACAGCGGGCCCACCTGGCCTAACAAGCCCAACCATATGCTCAGTTGTCTTCCGCAGGCATACTCGGACCCGCACCCGCCTTGTACCCGATTCAAGCCATGTCACTACCTAGTGCTTTTAGCACTATGACTTTGCAAGACCCAACATGGAACATGGATACAGGTGCATCCTCTCATTTAATTTCTAATGCAAGTAATTTAAGTACTGTTTTTAATAAACGTTTATTCCCATCTGTACATGTTGGCGACGGTAATTCTATTCCCGTTACCAACACCGGACATAGCATTATTCCTTCTTTTCATCGTCCTCTACACCTCCATAATGTACTTGTCACTCCTAACATCATCAAGAATCTCATTTCTGTTCGTCAGTTTACTAAGGATAATAATTGTACTATTGAATTCGACGCCTTCGGTTTTTCTGTGAAGGATTTCTTGACTCGTCATATCCTCCTTCGATGTGACAGCTCGGGTGATCTCTATCCAGTTACCAAGCCGTCAGCTATCCCCACTGCTTTTGTCTCCACAAATTCTTCCACGTGGCATCAACGTCTCGGTCATCCCGGTGATGAAGTGCTACGGTCTCTTGTTTCTCGTAATTTTATTTCATGTAATAAAACTAAGTCTACACATGTTTGTCATGCTTGCCAACTTGGCAAACATGTGAAGCTTCCCTTTTATAGTTCGACTTCTACTGTTGAACATTGTTTTGATATTATTCATTCGGATTTATGGACTTCTCCCATTGTTAGTTCTTGTGGCTTTAAATATTATGTCCTTTTTCTCGATCATTATTCTCACTACTTGTGGATTTACCCTCTTCGTTCTAAATCTGATATGTTCTCCAAATTTTTGCATTTCCGTACTTATGTAAAAAATCAATTTAAATGTGAAATAAAAAGTTTCCAATGTGATCATGGTGGTGAGTTCGATAATAACCGACTCCACACACTTTTTGCTAATAATGGTATTCAACTTAGATTTTCTTGCCCTAAAACCTCTCAACAAAACGGTAAGGCGGAAAGAATGATCCGCACCATAAATAACGTCATTCGTACACTCCTTTTCCAAGCACACCTACCACCAACCTTTTAGGTCGAGGCTCTCCATATGGCCACTTATCTCCTCAACCTTCTTCCCTCAACCGCCATCAACAATGAAATCCCATACACAAGACTTTTCCACAAGGAACCCGACTACTCCCGTTTACGCATATTCGGGTGCCTTTGTTACCCCCACCTTCACTCCCCTCACAAACTTGCGCCACGAGCAACCCCATGTATTTTTTTGGGCTTTTCCGCATATCATCGTGGTTACCGTTGCCTAGACCTTGAAACAAACAAAATTATACTCTCTAGACATGTCACCTTCGATGAAACCCAATTTCCCTACCGATCTATGACACCCACGTCTCCTCCATCATATACGTTTTTAGAACCCGTCACTTCCCCACTTCTAAGCCACACTCTAACCAACCCTATTACTGCACCCCCATCAAATGAACAACACCAACATCAATCCAACACATTCAACCCAAACCAAATGAACATTCTCGCCACCCAATATACTGCCCAGCCCACTTCCCAAACTCACACTGCCACCCAACAACCCCCAATAACTACTCCTGTTGATACAGTCACCCCTCCTAGCCCATTAACGCATAACCACACTCAATCAAATAACCAAACCAACACCACCTCCGCTCCACAACCCAGTAACAACTCTACGACAGCCACTACCTCGGCCCAATCCCCACAGCCCGCAAATGAACCACCTCGAACTCACCGCATGGTCACCAGGTCTCAAACGGGAATTGTCAAACCCGTTGATCGTTTATCCTTACATACGTCTTCCATTTCCCCTATACCTAAATCTCCATTTTTTGCTTTAAAAGTTCCTTAATGGCGTAATGCTATGTATGATGAGTATAATGCGTTGATTAAAAATGGTACTTGGGTTCTTGTACCAAGGCCTTCTGGTGTTAATATGGTTCGCTCTATGTGGTTATTTAAGCATAAGTTTCATGCTGACGGGACTTTGAGCCGTTATAAGGCTCGTTTGGTTGCTAATGGCAGTAGCCAGCAACTTGGTGTTGATTGTGATGAGACATTTAGTCCGGTTGTCAAACCGGCTACCATTCGCACTGTTCTTAGCCTTGCTGTGTCTCGCAAGTGGCCTATCCATCAGCTTGACGTTAAGAATGCATTTCTTAACGGTGATCTATCTGAGATAGTCTACATGCATCAGCCTCCGGGTTTTGTTGATTCTAGATACCCTCATCATGTTTGTCTTTTGCAGAGATCCTTATATGGTCTGAAGCAAGCACCTCGTGCTTGGTTTCAGCGTTTTGCAGGATATGCCACCAGGGTCGGTTTTTATCATAGTCGCTGTGATTCTTCATTATTTATTCTTCGAAAGGGTTCAGAGGTTGCTTATTTACTTATATATGTGGATGATATTATTCTTACAGCCTCTTCTACAGCTCTACTTCAGCAGATTATTACCTCTTTACACAGTGAGTTTGACATGACTGATCTTGGGGCACTTAATTATTTTCTTGGTATCTCTGTTGTTCGTCATTCTACAGGATTATTTTTATCTCAGCGGAAGTATGCTCTTCAGCTTCTTGAGCGTGCTCACATGGTTAATTGTAACCCTTCTCGGACACCAGTTGATACGGAGTCTAAACTGGGTCCCGAAGGCGTTCCTGTTCAGGTCCTACTTTGTATCGCAGTCTTACAGGTGGTCTACAGTATCTCACGTTTACACGTCCGGATCTGTCTTATGCAGTACAACAGATCTGTCTTTATATGCATGATCCGCGGGAGCCACATTTTGCAGCTCTCAAACGTATCTTGCGATACGTTCAGGGGACTTTGGATTTTGTTTTACACTTATATGCATCCTCTACTACTTCTTTGGTTGGTTATACTGATGCTGATTGGGCAGGTTGCCCATCGACACGCCGGTCTACTTCAGGTTATTGTGTATTTTTGGGTGATAATTTACTATCTTGGTCCTCTAAGCATCAGCACACCCTCTCCCGCTCCAGTGTCGAAGCTAAATATCGAGGTGTTGCTAACGTTGTGGCCGAGACTGCATGGCTTCGTAATCTACTTCGTGAGTTACATTCTCCTTTATCGACTGCCACTCTTGTTTACTGTGATAACGTTAGTGCCATTTATATGTCTGCCAACCCCGTTCAACATCAACGGACGAAACACATTGAGATCGACATTCACTTCGTCCGTGATATGGTTACCGCTGGTCAGGTTCGAGTTCTACATGTACCCTCACGCTATCAGTATGCCGATTTCTTCACCAAGGGACTGCCCTCGGTTTTGTTTGAAGATTTTCGATCCAGTTTGAGCGTACGGCCTCCTCCCGCTCCAACTGCGGGGGCGTATTAGTTGATATAGTTACATATCTATTGGTTTGTATTTGTATTAGGCCCATTTGTATGTTTGAAGGCCTAGCCCGCATGGTAGTTCTAGAATTCTCTATGTACATTTATATATACGGTTGTTTTTATGAATGCAAATCAAGGAAACATAATTACCTTCCAATAACGCTATAATAAGCACCCCAACGTCGACAGGCAGCAAGTTGAGCAGTCCATCACAAATTATGTCCGAACAGTGTTTCAAATGCATATAGTAAAATGACTGAGTGACTACATGGGTGTCAAAGAGAGTCAATTTGACGACTATAAGAGGGCGAAAACAAGTCCAAAATGATGAGTGCAGATAACAAAATTTGGAACGTTAATGCACAACTAATAATATCTAAAACAAATTCCTAATAGTCCTATTTGCTAAGAAGCAAACACCTATTGCGAAATGCCATACATACAAGATTATATTGTATCACTTCAAACAGTAACAAGACTTGATCGTTTATGGTGTAAACTTTAGTAAACTCACATCCATGTGTTATGTCGTGGAACATATTAATCTATAACCAAGTGTACACGCGTTTTGGCATTAAAATCATTTGAATTTGCAACTCGCGTTCTCAATAGAACATTTTACAAAAGAACAAACTCAATGGACTAATAGATATTAGCATATGAAGATAAATAATGCTCGCATCTCTACAAAAGAACAAGCGGCAAGTTTCAGAATAGGCCATCACAAGTTTCAGACTGCAAGCACATTCCTTGCTATAAATAAATTAATAGATTTAATATACTAATCTAGTGGTTAGTTAGTTACTAAGTTAGTCATCATCTGACAAATAAACCACCTCATGAGCAGCAGGAGGTTGTGCAGCAGTAACCCCTCCCGGGAATTCAGGTGTCTTCAGAATGTTAAGCCCACGAGCAGCATTGTCTGTCAGTGCATTAACGTTGTCATTCAACTCATCCTGTGGACCTCCACTTTGGGGTACAGATGGACCACGTGGTAATGATGAGTGGGATGATGTGGCAGCAGAGGCATGTGGTAACTGTGATGGCGGTGGCGCTTGTGGTGACTCTGATCGTGGTTGTGGTGGTGGTGGCACAGGGAAACGTTCATGAGGTAGTGGTGGCAGTGGTTGGGAATTTGAGGGTGAGGTCAGTGGGATGCTACTTGTTACATGCTGAACTGGCAATGTCCTATGGTAAGTTCCGGAACCCGGAGGTCCAGATGAAAATGTAGGATTAGATGGTCTCATATGTGAGGTCGAGGAACGGACGTCACTGCTGGCCAATGGTCGCATATGTGGGCCCGGGGTCCGGATTTCACGGCTGACCAAAGGACGCATGTGTGGGGCCGTACTNGTGGTTGGGAATTTGAGGGTGAGGTCAGTGGGATGCTACTTGTTACATGCTGAACTGGCAATGTCCTATGGTAAGTTCCGGAACCCGGAGGTCCAGATGAAAATGTAGGATTAGATGGTCTCATATGTGAGGTCGAGGAACGGACGTCACTGCTGGCCAATGGTCGCATATGTGGGCCCGGGGTCCGGATTTCACGGCTGACCAAAGGACGCATGTGTGGGGCCGTACTGTGAGTTACAATGCTTACCAAAGGTCGACTTTGTGGTGATTGACCACAGGTTTCTGTATTAATTTGTGTTGTGGCAGCAAACGTGTGAAAGGGGTTCAAACTAAAAAGTGGTCTGATTGGTGTGGTTGATGGGGTAAGATGGTTCATGCCATGTGGCGATATGATAGTGGAAGGTGTGGTTGAGGGGGTAATTGGGGTGATGGTAGTTTGTGGTCTGTTAGTGGTGGTTGGTGTTGAAGGTGTAATAGGGTTGATCATAGGTGGTGGTCTGTTAGTAGTAGTTGTTGAGGGGATGATCGGTATAGGGTTGGTGTTAGGTGGTGTTCTAATTGGTGGGTATCTGGTCAGTGGAGTCAAGAAAAGAGCCGAGGGGATGGTTGGGATAGGGTTGGTGTTAGGCTGTGTTTGCTGTGGTTGTGTTTCTGTTGTTGTTGCTGATATTGGTGGTGGCGGAGGTGTTGATGTCTGCTGGATTCCTGAAGATTGGCCAGGTAACCTCGATGGACCGTGAAGCCTATGCAGTTGCTGCATTGATTCTGCTTGACATGCTGCAAAGAAGGTTAAAGTTTGTTATTTCATGGAAAACTCGAATAGTTTATAATAAGACTAAAGCAAAAATCCAATTAAAATGAGCTTGAAATGATAAATTAAGAGTATTCAAGCTCCATAAGTTGAGTGCACATACGGATAGATAAAACCATTTTGACACTTACAAAGAAGATACTCTATTTGTAATGGAGTGCCCGATTTGACTTTTGAACATACCATTATGACTGATTAGGTTCCACAACCATTGTTAATATCTAAAAAACTACTTTTGTAGAAGAAAAAGTGATAAGTATAGCTATATATATAGTACAAAGTTTCGAAGCTTTATATAAAACAATAACTATATGCCAATTTTCAGTCTGAAAACTACTAGGAAAGAAAGAAAAGTCAAAGGAAGACTCTTTTGTTCGGAACAAACCAGATTACGCTCATAATTACGTTACACATATATATGAAAAAAACATCAAGTAGATCCAAAAGCACCTAAAGGTATGTTCCAAATTCTAAAAACACATCCAGAGAAAGGAGCGGCAATTATTAAAAGAGACAAAATGAATTAGCTACAAAAATAGGTCTAACGCTTTAAACAAATATGAAAATATCGCAACAAACAAACATTTCAGAAAAGCGTACCTTGTTGTGGAGCTGCACCGACACTAGGAACATCTTGGTACTTACGTCTGCAAATAGCTGCCAGTACTTGGTTTATAAACACTGTGTTCATATTGTTCTCAACTTCCTTCTTTTGTGAGTTAAAAGTTGCATCTGCTTCTTGACGCTTATTACAATACTTCAACCTTATTTTGGCAATAGCTTCCGTTATTTCCTTCTCACAGTCGGTATTTATCTTTTGTATCTGCATTAAGACGAATCCAATAACATGATGAGAAAAAAACAAAGGAAAAGAAAGACAACCCACTTTGACTTAACTACCAAGAAAAATCGAAAAATAAACTCACATTGTCTTCATAGGATTTGACCATTTTTTCTTTTACAGAAGATAATTGCTTCAGTTCAATATGAAGTGGATCAACGTGAGGAGTCATTCGTGAACCCACTTGGTTGGAATTAGCATTTAGTTGAAGATCAAACATATATTGTTCCAGCAGTGAAGCGTTTTGAATTTGGATCTGTGCAGTAATGGGTGGTGCAGTAGTTTGAACCAAAACCTCACTTGTTGGAAGCACGGCAGCTTGGTTTTCAGTAATTGTTGGATTAGTAGACATGACTAAAGATGGTTCATCATGAGGATTGAAAGATGAGTCTTCTGGAATGATCTGATCAATTTGTATGGCTTCTACATGTTGCATATTATCATCTTCGATTTCAACCATTGGAGTAGGATCAGCTTGCGCTTCTTGATCTTGAATCCCATTCTCTGAAGGTTGTTGGATTAGCTGAAAATCACTGTGAATTTCCTAAAACGACAAAAACAAGTCAAAATAACATCGGTCAAAGTTTAATTTAAAAGACTGAATGAAAGACACAAGATTAAAGATTCTGACTGTGCAAATAAACTACCGGAATTGCTGGCATTGAATGATCAGAAACTGGAGAAGCAACGTGCTGAACTGCGGGAGTTGTGTCCTCTGCATTCTCTTGACTGCAGTTGCCAGCTGGAATTCCCAACTCAGCAGACCCAACGTTTGGCGCCACATGATTGGGACCAGTTCCATTAGGGTCTTCATCAGCATGTGATCCATCAGCAGATTCGATATGTGGTATCAAATCATCGGCAGCTGGAATCCCCATCTGTTCTAATGCAATTTCTTCAATATCTGGAATATCTCCGATTAGTTCACTTGACACCGTTGCATCAGCCCCTGCCACGTCATTCCCCATGTCAGCATCATGCTTTGCTGGGATATCTTCAATTGGTTCACTTAATACCGACGCGTCAGCCCCTACCACATCATTCCCCATGTTAGCATCCTGCTTTGTTGGAGCCTCTCCTATAGGTTTACTTGTTATTGTCGCATTAGCCATGTGCTTTTCAGAAGTAAGTGAATCTGACACCATATCATTACTATAGTCATCTAAATTGACTACTCCCTCTGGTTTATAGTGACTCTCTGCTTCAGTTGGACTTCCTAATAAAGCAAGGGGCACCTCACGGCTTTCTTGATCTTCCTCTTCACTCTCTACCAAGTCCACGATCTGGGTCTTGTGTGCAGGCCCATTTAAAGAAAGTTTATCAGTAACTGACCCCCGTCCCACACCAGCCTTTAGCATTGCCTTTAGATCATTGAAGTGAACCTGCCTCGATCTTTCATGTTCGTTCAACTTATCAGCAAATTTTTTTTCTACCAACTTTAGCTTTTCCGATGTTACAGAGGAATTACTACTATACAGATAGCGAATTAGAGCTTTTTCCACTCTAAAGTCATTCTCTATTTTCATCTTCTTTTCATCCCACTCTCTGGCAAACTTATCAATCTCGTTTTTTTCCATTCTAGCAATATTTTCCTCTGTAATCTGTCCATTGCTTTGCAAAGCTTCTTCATTAGATGAGCCATGGTTAAGTGAAACTGCGGGTGACATTCTTGGTTCTTCAGTTCGTGATGCACGATCTCTAAAAGCATTAAGCACGTTAAGGTTCTTTGGGCTCTGTAAAAACATCTCCTTTGGTTTTTTAAGCTTTTCGTACACTTGATCAGCTTCTTCTTCCTTACAGCTGAAATTCAAGTGCTTCTTTGCAAGAGCAAAAGACTTTTCCCTATCAATCGTGTCTTTTGACAGTGAAGAACAAATCCAGCACTAGAAACATGACACAAAAAAATCTTAGTGAGTACATCAAAATTGTCAATATAAAGCATTGATTTATTTTTACTTCATTCAATGTGCAAAACTTTCATACCACTGATATCATTAAAGCCTGTAATATACTTGTGTGCTCCTTGCTGACATCAAAATTCCCAACGACAAATTTGAGAAATCTCTCAACTATGATCTTTGCACCCTCCTGCATCCATAAACGAGTAAATCTATTTAAGTACGTGTTGATTATATTCAACAATGACTTTCTTAGACTAATTAAAGATGTTACACTACATACATAACCATGAAAGACAAAGTCTATATGGCAATTCTGATAATATAGTCCAAACACAACAACCTCAAAAGCACCATAGAGAGAACAACTAAAGAAACAAACTTTACAACATGGAAGATGGTGTGTCTGTTTCACAACAATAGACATGGTGAAAATAATAATAAACTGGCTCCAAATAATTTCCTTAATATTCAGAAGCGTACACACTCACAAGTCATAAGACATCGAACAAGCAAATCACTGGCATTTCTAAAGACGATACAGTAAACAGTATTCATTGAAACTTGTTTAAGTATATGAGTTTCTAGGGCGTTGTCGCTAGTGTTAATTCAAAATTCTCGGTATCAATCATTTTAAGTATGGTTTTATTTGGGTCGTCTTTTATCTCAAGCGGTCCAATTAAAGAAATTAGCTAAAAAGGAAATGGTTTGGAATTAGGCATGTCGGTCAAACAGTTTAAAAATCATCCAGCCTTTTCTTGCTGCTTATATGATACAACCCCCTAAATCGTATTTTCAGATATATAAATTGTTTCTTTTTTTGGTAATATAAACAGCACAAACTTTCAAACAACGACATAGGTATTTCAGTATTTGTGGGTCATCTCAACTCGGCGCATTTTCACTGGTACAAGCACTGGTATATTTCAACCCCAACCCATCGTGACCAATCACCCAATCCAAAACCCGTCTTACCAACTATTAGGATTATTGTCCAAAATTTCATATTCGAGATATGAAAAAGCCTGAACAAATAGATAGAAACATACCGAGAACTTGAGAATGTTGCAGAGCTTAGACACAGTGGGCTTTAGATGCTGATAAAGACTATCCGCATTACCATCGGAAGTTTCATTAACAACTGGAGTTCCATTACCAACTGCAGGAGACCAGAACTGATCTCCAAATGATGAGGGAGACTCAGTATGAGCAGGAACCTCAGAACCCTCTGAAACGAAATGCAATATTATAAACTACAAAGTCACTTATGACATACAAAGCAAAAGGTGTCAACCGTACAAGAGACTGCTCTCAAGAAAAAAACATCCCCGCTGAAATAAACAAGTTTATAACTTAGGGGGTGTTTGTTTAAGCTTATATATGGCTTATAAGCTTATTTGTTTTTCGGCTTATATTTCAGTAAGCCCCAATTTTCCGGCTTATATTAACACTTGTGGGCTTATATAAGTTAATTATGATATGATAAACACATATAAGCCCATAAGTCTCAAAATAAGACGGAAAATTGGGGCTTATGAAAAATAAGCCGAAATCAAATAAGCTCGCCACATATAAGTTTAAACAAACACCCTCTTAGGGGTGCGTAAGTTTGGTATCAGCCTCTCAGAAGTTTTAGAAGTAATGTGTTATTAAAATAGATAACATGCCGGTTCAAACTATAATCACTATTTATTGCACATTAAAAGGTTTCAAGATAATTTTGGGCTTTGAAAAATCATAGTGCGAATATTCATAATTAGGAAACGAAGCATATCAGAGTGTCATTCGGCGAAAGAAACTTTTAGATACCTTCTTCAACTCTTACTCGTTGAGGTTTATAACAAGCCTTCAACTCAGCAGCCTGGTATCTCTTCTGTTTTTTACTACCACCAGTTGAATCCCAACTTCCATCTTCTTTCTCTTCATCAACATCTTCTGCACTCTCTTCTGATATGTCCGTGGATTTCTCTGTTGACTTAGAGTTTGAAGCGGGAACATCAACAGGGTTCTTACCTCTTTTGGACCTCCTCAAAGGGGTCGATCCCATCTGTTTCTCACTTTTCTCTGGTTTCTTTTTAAAAGTAGAAGGGGTCGGCCCCATCTGTTTCTCACTTTTCTCTGGTTTCTTTTTAACAGTAGACGGGGTCGGCCCCTTCTGTTTTTCAAATCTAGGAGATTTCCGAGTATTTAAAGGATTTGTTGAGGCTTGTATCCCTGTTCTGCCTGACCTTGTTAGAACAGAGGACGGAGCATCTTTCCTTTTCGCCATCTGTTGAGAGTCCATGCAACCAAATTAAAATCAGCAAATTGTATAAGCAAAATCTTGTAGAAGAGTTGCACACGGATATATGAAGACATGAAGTTATACATAGTAAACACACCCGTTTATGGATTCAACAATTTAAACAATATGTATAGTCGTATACAATCTAAAAGATACAATGAAATATTCCAAATTTACGGAAAATGTCCATAGATTTCACTCTCACTATAAATATTAAAGAGCAAGTAATCACTAACAGATCTCAACGCATCATTCCTGAAATTTCTCAAAACATCATACCAAATCTCATACAAATTCACAACGAACATCCATACTCACATCAACGATGCTAAAACAACCAAAACGGATGAGGGTTTCCCTCTTCAAGGGCAAGTCTTTGACTCTAATGTACGCGGCCTAATAAAGGTATCCTGGTGACTTTTTCAACCCTTTTCCTGGCCACTCCCAAAATGTGTACCTAGTGAGGTTTCAACCTGGACCTTTTGTGAGGACATCCGGGTGTTGGACAACTAGGGCACCTTAGTCATGGATTTTGATGCTAAAACTAATACTAGTGCTAAACTCAGGACTTGCGAAAATCAAACACAAACTTGTCCCATACCATCACCAAATGGCACATCTGAGCCAAAAACGTTGGCCAACATAAACATGCAAAACCTCATCTAAATTTTTACATGTCCATAAAATTCATATGACTCGTAACCGAAATTCTCGATAAAATCGACACGTAATCTTCTCCATTAATCTAAATACCAGACAGCATTTGTCTGAGTTATTGGCTTCACATAATCCAGTAACAAACAAACTCAAAAACATAATACAAGCCCTAACCTAAAATTATTAACCATAACACAAACCTTAACTTTACACTACTAAAACAAGTAGTAGCAAACTAAAACTCTATAGCATGATTTCAGTTGACGTAAATGAAGCTGTATTGAAGTTAAAGAATGGTATAAACCTGATGAACAAGTGATAAATTATGGGTTTTTTTTTTTTTTTTTTTTTTTTTTTTTTTTTTTTTTTTTTTTTTTTTTTTTTTTTTTTTTTTTTTTTTTTTTTTTTTTTTTTTTTTTTTTTTTTTTTTTTTTTTTTTTTTTTTTTTTTTTTTGAATACCTTTTTACCCTACATCCAAAATAATACATCAATTGGGGTTAAGCTTTCCCCTTACACTTGAACTTTTACATACTTTACATTTACTATTCTACGACTCGAATTGAAATAATTAAAACACTTTGAGTACTTTTGAAAACGTTTAGCACATATGGGGGTAATAAATGATGTTCTTCCCCATTACTCCATAA